>JAUTCZ010045831.1:0-12002 GCA_032273805.1 Melanodrymia brightae | reverse complement strand
AAAATTTAACTACAAAAGTGAAAAAGTTAAAGGAACATTGCAACAAATTCGAGATGGCATGTAATAGCAAATTAAAGCAGTTGAAATTCGCTTTAAATTATTTAAAACTCAACCCATTTCTAGGTTACAAACATGCTTTAGTTTATTGATACAAACGATTAGCTAAAGGCAGCGATATCGTCCAAACCCGCAACAAGCTGCTTCACGTTTTAAACATGTCGCCTATCATTGTTGCCGAACGTGAAAATGCCAAGTACTAGCAGTTCTCAAAGAACTAAATTACTGTTATTCAGGTGCACGCTCTACATGTAAAGCATATAACACAATGGTTTATGCAACATATGTCATGTTGGAAACTAATAATATTATTGTCATTCAGTTATCAAATACTATCGTCAATCGACGGTCTGCATTTACAGCAAACTTCCGCAGGATTGTGTCGTATCTACTGAACAGTCTCTGTGTATGTCAGTGGCCAATCTTAAATGGCGCACTTGACCCTATATTATTCATACATTAATTTTCAAGTTTCCGACGACGTGAAAAAAGTACTCAAATTGATATTTTGTGTATAAGCCGAAAAAATGTGTACTCACTTGAGTACATTGCGTTATGGTAGCTACAGTGAGCTACGCCCATGATTATATCCACTATAACTGTAGTTGCTGCGGGCATGCATCAACCTAGACACAGCGAAGATTTTCAGAGATTGTATGTCTGCTTTTAACACCAAAATGTTGCTCATTAAAAAGTACCTATGACTATAAATATACTATGTTGTTTTTAGCTTTGTTAAGCCTAATAAAGTTTGACAACCGCCATCAATGCAGTAGCACGCAGGCACATTTTGCTTCCTTACCCAGATTCTGATATTATCTCTGGTGCTACGTAGGTTGGAGTTCCACACACCGTGTACAGGACTTCATCATCTGCAATCTCCGTGGCTAGACCAAAGTCTCCTAGTTTTAATGATTTGCTGCCATCAGTGTGATCATACACCTGGAACATACAATCAACATCCACTATTTAGTCATACTGATTACAGCTATAATAGAAGGGTTATATAATTTGTAACCATATTTTGTTAGTGAAAACTACTTCATCCATTCAAAATATACCCATACTTAGTCTTATTATATATTGCCTGTGGACAAACCTAGCCCAAACCTTTTCAGTAATACAAATCGTAACTGCTTTTATTTTGATCGTGATTATTCATGCTATTACGGTTTTGCAAAGATATTCATTGGATTTTGTCTTTTCCCAAGATGTGGTTTTCAATATAACTGTTCAGGTGGGTTTTTTTGTAAGCTTGATCATACATAATTACACTGTATATATACATGTAGAATATATTATTAATAAATTAGCTTTTTCTACTTTTTGTGACCATTTTACATATATTTAAAAACAGTCATAGAAGGCAAAAATTAAATATGAAAACCTACCAAAAGGTTCTCTGGTTTTACATCTCTGTGCACTATGTTAAGTGAATGTAAGTACTTGAGGGCATTGGCAAGGTTGAACACCATACCACTAGCATCACGCTCCGTGTACTTCGTAGCTGAAGATATGGCATCAAACAAGTCTCCTCCCTACGCAACAAACATATATACAGATACAGAAATATCAGAGAGTAATATCAAATATAATTATACTTAAACTGCAATTATTATGTGATATTCCTACAACTAATATGTGATACACCTACAAAACCCTACACTATTTTAATTATAGAATATTTGTGTAATTTGATAAGTTCAGCACATTTATGCTACCAACTGACACATTTATACATTTTATCTCATGATTTTATACAAATATATTCCAACATACATATATCGTCTGTATTGCGATATCATATAGCTGTCATGTGTCGATGCATTGTACCATGGATGTCTTATCGCAATATGATACTGTATCACGATATTGTTTACAGCTCTACTTTGTCTGAGAGTATTTAAGAAAACGCCTGTCCCTCACCTTAACGAGCTCCATGACCATATACATCTCTTGAGGTGTTTCGAAATCTTGTACCAGTAGAACTATGTTGGGATGTTTCACCTTTCTCAAGATGGATACTTCATTTTCTATCATTTGTTCCTGCAAATCATTGTACAAAATAACAGCAAGAAAACTAAACAATTTTAATGTATGAATAATCAATACTTCCGATTTTAATTGTTGGTCTCATACCAGCAAAGCTTTCTCTTATTTTTCTGTACTAGGTAAAGTATTTATCAGAGTATTTAATGGTATTTATAAATTAGCATTTCATACCTTTCCTTTGCATTTTCTCTTATCAATAATCTTCAGAGAGAACTTTCTGCTATTATATCTGAAATTATGTAAAATCATATACATTTTACACACATTTAATGCAAATATAAAGATGAAAACGAGACTATAATGGCCATACAAATAAAATTGACCATCAGAATTATCGTATAACTATCTTGTGCAGACAGGGTTCTGACTTTGTTCTAGATTTGATGTTTAGCTTATTATTTAGTGGAAATAAATCGGTAAGAGTATTTACTGATGAATGTTCAACAATTTGAAGTACATGTATATGGATTGGTTTTCTGGTGGCCAAACTGTTAAATCCATCCAAACTGATACATCAGGCTTGAATTCTACCAATATACATTTTGTGATTCGTATTATAGATCACGGAAACAAATCAGATACATGTATATGTTATTATTGTACTAAACATTGGTGGAATTCATGTTGTGTGTATAATTATTCTCGTTTTTTTTGTTATTGGAAAAGGATGATTATACCTGTCTAAGCATTCTTTAACCACAGCGAAGTTGCCCTCTCCAATAATGTGTCCTATGTCATATGTTTCTAATAGACCTGTAGGGAGTATTGCTGGATCTGGTGGATAAAACCAAATATTATTAAATCTATAACAGAATTGTTCTTAAGTTATACTACAAGTAGCTACATGTTCGCAGTACATTGCATGCACTACTTTCAGTGCTTAATGGATAGTATGCAATAATAAGACAGGCCCATAGCCAGGATTTTGAGGTGGGGTGGGGTCGTTTAGGCTTATAGAGAGACACAAAGTGCCTTACATGAGTCACGATATAAAATAAAATTTGATATTGAAAAAAATGTAACTGACCAAACCCCACCCAACCCCGACCTCCCATTGGCTCCGGACCTGAATATCCTATTTAGTAGCAATTGAATTAGATCTGCTAGCAGACGTTTAATAGAAGCGGGGTTTCTGAAATTCAAGTAAACCATCTCCATATGTATATGTATATGTAAACGCATGGTATCATAAGAAGTATTTCCTATTATCAATAATTAGTAAACCGTTTACAATTAAGACATTTAATATCAGTAAAAATTGAAAAACAATACCATCGGTTTTATTAAGTGAATCATGTGTAGAAAAACAAATGTTGGTATAAAAAGATTAAAATACTTGAAGACAGCAATAATAATAGATGTGAAGGTCACTAAAGTCACGAGTCTGTATGGTTATACAAGTATCGAGTAATGTATTAAAAGTTACATCTATACCATACCTGATGATGTGTGATTAGTGATGCCATTGACGCCGTTTGTCATTGAGCTCTTCCTCTGAATAAACAAAAAGAGTAATCATGCCAGGTAATAATTACAATTCAACAATAATTATATAACACCATGACGTGCAGTGAAAACAAAGACGTCTTACATTAATGTGCTTAGTTCAGACTTGACAATGTGTTGCTTGTTATGTCTTTTTTATTGTTTTTCAGCAACTCATTTGCACGTGAGAAAAGTACTAACCCAGTGCATCTCGGCGTGTTGTATAAAATTATGTAGCTGGGGGTGGTGAAGTACACAAAATTGGCAAAAAAAATTGGGAGTGGAAGCAAGAGCTATTAATAAGTCAAACCACGGCATGACACTTACGGATGACGACGCACCAGATCGTACACGTCGTGGTGATTTGGGAGACATATTCCCTGGGCTGGATGATCCTGAAACTAAAGCCAGAAAACACTGTTGAAGTATACACAGAAGAACCCACATATAAATGCATATGTTAAAAACATTAATCTGAGTTAGTTGCATACCTTGTTGAACAGTATTGTGTGAATATCTTACGAATAACTTACTATTTAATACAAGTTTTTATATAGAAACCAAATATGCACATAACTCTCTCACCATATCTTTCTGACTGTGCCGACGCCTTTCTCAAACTTTTGGGCGACTTCAGTGTGACACGCGAGGATGTGCTTCCGGACTTCTTGTATGCAGTAACTAATCGCACTTCTAAAACAAATAAAAAAAACTAAATCATTTGATACCTTTCCTTTCTGGTGTGAGGTCTCATGATATAAACATGATCTCTGGATCTTCAACTAAAAGGAAATGGTAATATCTATTTGTGTACACATGATCTCTGAATCTTGTAGCAATATTATAAGACGTATTCTGTATAAACTCGATCTCTGAATCTTCTAGCAATAGTGCAAGACGTATACTGATATACACGTGATCTCTAAACATCTTCAACCAAGAGGACATTACATCTAATGATATAAACCTGGTCTCTGAATCTTCTAGTAATAGTCCAAAACGTGTAATGATATAAAGTAATAATCTGGATCTTCAATCAAGAGAGGTCTAATGATATCAACCAGATATGTATGATGATATATATGCATGGTCTCTGAGTCTTCTAGCGAAATACAAAGCACCTACTGATATAAATACGACCTTTGAATCTTCTAGCAGAATCGGTGCTCTTTTTTTTGCAAAACTCCATATAACACCCATCTTTCAGAACATAACGTGTGGTATTTATGTCAGTGCAAATAATTCATAACATGTAAATTAATGGTCACAGCAAATCGATGTAAGTTTTACAATATCAAATTAATTAATTAATGAGTAAGTAACTTCCTCAAGCCGGACGCACTATGTCATCTCTGAGATTCCGATAAATATCCGTTGTTGAAGCCGATAATTTATCAAAAGCTGTCGGGGTATTTCTCGTTTCCGACGAGTGTTCATATTTCTGCGATTTTTTGTTTTTTCGCGGACGACCAACTTTCTGGTATGCTTGTTTACCCTCGATTTGGATTCGGTCAGATGATCGTATAGGCCTTCATTAGATCAGTCAGACAAATATTCCCGGTGTCATTCATATCTCCACGACGCCGATTTCATCGTGTGACGGGTGAGAGTAACTGTTGTCGGATGAAACGTCTGATGACATGTCAAACTTTCCCACGACGCCAATTCCGTCGAACAAGCTCTACCGCGACGAAAGTTGAATCGTCAGGTATGTCATAGTCCATAAATGGACGTAATATCGTTGACGTGTGGATGTGAGGTATATTACGTCCATGTTCCACCCATAGGCTTGTGTGGTGCAAGTGCGCACAGATGTTGAGGGGCGTATACCAACGCTTTCCCCGACGGGAACTTTATAATAACTAATTAGGTAAGTAGTAAAAATGAAACAAATCGTGTCTGTCGTGTCCAAATTCACCGTAAAGTCCAGTGTTAACGATTTGAATCTCCGATGCGGAGAAAACTTCATCAAAGATGGCGGGCGGAATCCTATACAAAACGGTGGTTCGCTCAAAACGACTCCTTTCAAATATTTCTTTCTGTCTTCGGACTAACCAAACATCTCAACGCCCCTCAACATCTGTGCGCACTTGCACCACACAAGCGTATGGGTGGAACATGGACGTAATATACCTCACATCCACACGTCAACGATATTACGTCCATTTATGGACTAGGTATGTCATATTATTGCGACATCGGCTGTTTAATCTGATTTCATTGAACGAAATTTTTCGTACGACGGAATCGCAGTCTGAGATATATGGATCCGGCTTTATATTAATTATGCAAGCTTTGTGAAACAATTAAAATCACACTATAATACCAACACCAGTAATTTTGCAAACCAAACATATACAAACCACAGTTTATGCACGATGGAATCACGTGGGCTGCAATAAAGAAACCAAGTACCATACACATCTATGTGAAGTAGGCCTACGTGTTACTATTCCGGTGATAACGCATTGTATATCAACGAATTCAGGCAAAGATTGCTCAAATAGTGGGGAGACTACACATAACCAATGTATTAATATTATATGAACTCTACCAAGTAATATTCTATAATTCTAAAACATCAAACATTAACACAGAATATATGTAGGCCTCCTATATATGCATGAACTGTGTTTTCTGGATTCTTTATTTTGAAAAACAAATATGTAAGGAAAATTCTAAGCCTGAAACGACAAAATCATTGTCATAAAATTGTATATAAATTGGCACAACTGTTAGCTTTTTAAAAAAATTACTAAGCATAATAATCAGTAATGCGCCATAAGTGAAATAATGATAAGAAGTAATTGAATCAGGTTGACCAAGTGGATCTGTTCTTGAACTGGTCAAACACATTGCGAATGGGCGCGGTAGTTTCAAATCCCACCTGTATACAAGTTGTGTTGATTCATGTATGTGGTGAGCGAGTCGTAGCTCAACACAATAGCATCCACCGGAGGCTCGATAAGTCGAAGGATCTATCACCCTCGGGGAACCCCTTAGGTTATTTCCCGTTCTATCAAAACCGTGGTGTGTGCTATCTTGTCTATGGGAGAGTGAACATAAAAGATCCCTTGATATTATTCGAAGAAGAGTAGCCTATGTGGCAGCAGCGCGTTTCCTCTGAACAATATCGATATAACAGTGCATTTGTCATCCAATAACCGCTGATTTATAATCAATGTGTTCCTTTGGTGTCGTTTAACAAACAAATAGGAATCTTTATTCATTTATTTGAACTGTCGTTCCGGATACTGTAATGTTCTAAAAGAGTAGACTATAAAGCACATTGCCTAACTAACTAACAAACATTGATTTACCTACATTGAACTTTCTTAGGGCTTACCATTTTCACAAATGTCAAAGTCATCCATATTAATTCTTTCGTGTCCATATGCCACAAACATCGTGTCGTCTTTGAAGAAGTCAGGTAGCGATGTTACCTGAATACGATCAAATGTGTGCTTTAATGTTTAGTCTCAAATAGATCAATCTATTCTGCAACGTTGTCTAGTAAATACATTCTTCAAAAGGCCACGAACGAAATTATATAAAATACTTTAAAGCTTTTTTATTTATGAACAAGTGGTCTTTATAAACAAGATGGAGTTGTATATATTCACAAGCAAGTGGTCTTTATAAGAAGAAGAAGTAGAAGAATTTCATGCGTTACACCCATATATTTGAACAGAGCAATATACATAATATATATGTCAACAAAATGAATATACTGTACAAGTTAAAATTCATGGATTTTGGATTTGTATAATATAGTCATAGGAAAGTGGTCCTTCTATAGGCCTACAAGTTAAAATTCATGGATTTGTATAGTCATAAGCAAATGGTTTCTTTATACAAGTTCAAATTAATACAAGTGGTCTTTATATACAAGTTAAAATACATTTATATATATTATTTTGTTTATAGTCATAAGTAAAAGTTCCATTTACAACGAGGTAAAATTAGTACTGAAACGCTGGAATTATAATTGCTGAGGAGACAAAAACTTAGGTAGGTTATTTAAAACAGCAATGGTTTAAGTGGGTAATTAATGGACTCACCTGATGTCCATCTAAAGTTAAGATTTTCTTCACGGAACCACTGTCCATTTTAATGGCGTCTGTTATATCAGTCATCACCTGATCAAATGAATGAGCCGTTTTTCTGTTGAGTAAAACTCTGACCGCCTTTCGCGGCTTTGAGCCATTTCTGATAATGGTCACTAGTTTGGGTCTTATGAAGCTCTTGGCGTCGTCTTCAGAGTCCTTGGATAATGGCGAGACGCGCTCCTGTGATTCGGAACGACCTTTGACGTTGGCGTTCCAGTTTGGTGACGGTGTCGTTTTGGAGTAATCCATTTTCTTGAAGAGATTAGTGGAAGCACACACGTAACTTTGTCCTTCAACAAGCTGGTCCAAAGAGTCGATGCTTTTGGCGCCATCTAGAGTGAAGATATGTCGCACACCTTTAGGAAGGGTGTCCTTATTACACAGAGGACTTGTTGTCAACTCCGCAAGGAGTGACTCGAACGTCCGGAATCGTTCAGGAGATACGGCATACACCATACCTTTGAAAAAACGATCACCATTTCGGTAGAACCTGACTTTTCGTGCTCGTTTCTCTTGGGAACATTTTAGAATACTGTGTCTTATCATAATTCCATGTTCACTGTGCGAGGTTGGACTCCTTGGTCTTGACCTGCTGTTGAGATGAGAAGATCGTCTCTTATTATCATCGTAGCTAGACACCGCAAAATGTTCGTATATCACGTCCCCCATGCTGCTGGTAAAGACAAATAATAAAATTAATAGTCTATTTACCACTTTTGTTAATATTCAGAATTAATACGTTGGCCCATACATCTTAAATTGCGATGATTAAAACAAAATATTTTAAAATCTTCATCTAAACCAGTCATAGGCCTATCTATACATTCAGTTTGTTTACCAACAGGAACATGAATTCCAGATCATCCAATTACTCACGTATAATACCCACAGCCAACAGCAACTAATCCGGATCAAGATTCTTTATTTTCTGTCTTTGTAAAATATCAAACGATTAGAAAGTGGAAGCTCGTGGCAATACTAACAAGTTTTCACTACGTGTTATCCGTAAAGTGATTAACCATTCCGTGTAGTCTAGATGTGCAATGCCGTACGTTGCTGTCTGGAAGCGATGTATGAAGTCTGGGATCGACAGTGAGTCACAAGTCCTTTGAGAATGTGTATGATATGACACGTGCTTGATATGACACGTGCGATATCCACAGTAACACAATAGTTGATAAAAACCCAGTTGATTCGTGTATTAAGTTACTGTAGATATCGCCAAAATTTAGACAAATCTATTTTCAGCGAGAGTTGATTCCATAAAGAAACCTGCATGGATTGGCGGTTCGTTATTTAAAGTAGATTACGGCCTACATATTGTTTGTGTGCGAATTCAGCGTTTACAAATCCGTTCAATCGTACAACAAAATAACGAGAAATTATCTACAATAAAGGTTGTACAAGTCGGCAAATAAATTTCAAAATATTTCAGAACTGCCATATAGGATTTTATATTACCTTATTTACGTGCTTTTATTGAAATTTTACGTTTCAAGCAGACTGTTCTGGATATGCAGTTCAGCTTTCTTGATTGTCTGCCCAGAATAGACGTTATTGGTAGTAGGAAGAAACCCGTCGCCACATAATGTGTCTAGTCGGTTTCCATTAGCACAAGAGGTCTTTTATATGCACATTGACGATTCACACCGACGGGATAACACAGAATGTATTATACCGGTTGTTAACCACTAGTCTGTGTTTACAAATGGTTGCACACCTCCCAATTCACACATGCGGTGCACTAACTCTGGATTGGGGTTCGAACCCAGTGCATGATCTGTGGTTAGAGGGTTAGTTGATATATATTTGACTGGCGGCGCTCTTTTTCCAAGTTGTTCTAGCTCCTCCATGAACAGGTTGCGTAATACCTTCCAGTATTGAGCCTAGAATGGCCTAAACTCTCGACCACAGAGGCTGGTGATAGCGTATCAGTGTCATTCAAATTCTCTTCATATATTTATATTAGTATACCGGTATAGGAGACAATGAATGATTTCACGTATATTTAACTCTGTTCAGAGAATTTACCAAACCATTTGATCTTCATGGTATAGTCTCTAGGCCTACATATTTCCACAGTTGGCACATACATGTATATAAATATTAATAAACGTTGAGCGACATAATTCTTGAATAAATAATGGGACCATGATTATTATATCATATAATATAATATGAATAATATTTTAGCTAATTTGTTTATTACATGCAGTGATAACGGTCTAGTTCGCTATTAACGCTAGTAATATACACACACACACACACACACACACACACACACACACACACACACACACCAACTATACAAATAATTACTGGGTCGATAGGTCCGTTACCATCTGCTATAAAGACATCTAACGAACAAAACCCCCATAAATGCGCAATGGTAATCGACTGATCAATATTGAACGGATCGTCCATGTTTGGGATGCTGTAATAAAGTATGCAGATGGACACCGTATTAAGCCTACTCGGGTTTCAGTTTATGATTCAGGTTGCTTTTCTAGATTTCTTCATTCAGATCGATAATCAGAGATGTTTTATGTTCTGCACAAAATTATTACTGTTATTTATCTATTACGTTATTTTGGGACATCAATTAAGAGTATTCAATATGGTCAGTAGGGCGTGCTTATCTTTTTAAATTTACAAATAAATTATTTACATTTCCAATGTTCCATAAATTTGTTTAGGAATGCCCATCTTGGAAAACGATTCTGCTTTAACCCTTTTAAAGCTGCTAAACTATATATTATATCATTTAATGCATCAGCTGTTGTTCGGAATGATCAGAGGTAAAAATAAGCGTTGCAAAACACACAGTAATTGTACAGGAACAAACAAGCTTTGTGTATATTACCTTGATTAAGTTTTACAACGCATACAGTATCTTGCAAAATTATTCTGCTTTAACCCTTTTGAGACAGGTAAAATATATAAATGCATGCTAGGCAAATAATGAGCGGGGCATAGCCTAGCGGTAGACCGTCCGCCTGCAGCTCGATGTGTCAAAGGATTGATCCTCGTCAAGGGACCCATTGGTTTATTTCCCATTCAAACCAGTGATCCACGACGGGTCTATCAAAGACCTTAGGGTATGCTATCCTGTCTGTGGGAAAGTGCACATAAAAGATCCCTTGCTGTTATTCGAAGAAGAGTAGTAGCGGGTTTCCTCTGTGACCAAGTGTCGAGATAACCGTACGTTTGACATCCAATAATCGCTGATGTGTTCCAGAGGTTTCGTTAAACAAACTTTATCTTTTAGTTTTGCAAATTGCAATAATCGCAACCATTTTGCCCACAGCATTGTATGGATGAAGCTCCCATGGTGTACACACAGCTACAGAAGATGGGGGGAAAACAAGATTGAAGATATTGATTATACAAAAAACCTGATTAAATGCTAATGTTACTGAGTAGACATCACAGCGAGGTATGACAGAATAAAGCCATTACACGAAATCAGCCTATATTGCAAACATATTGCCAATCCACAAACAGAATGATCGTCTTCACGTCTGTAGCTTCAGATGTATCCATTAAGCAAAGCAACCACAGCCTGGTCATTTATTTTCCTTACAACTTGTCTTCTGGAGATGTCACTGGATGTCACCTGAGACGTTCCATGAGTTCCAAACAAAAGAGGATGGTTTAGCGTGCATCGGTCTATAGACAATGATAACACATGCCACGACACCACTGGAACACATTGATAATTAATCAGCGGTTGTTTGATGTCAAACGCACGGCTACATCGACATTTGATCACAAAGGAAACACGCTGCCGCCACATAGTCGGCTCTTCTTCGCAATGGATCTTTTATCTGCAATTTCCCCATAGACATGATAGCACGGGAAATAACCCAACGCGAGGAGGATCGGTCCGTCGAGCTTTCCAACCTAAGAGATTGCTCTGAGCTACTCCCCGATCCTCCTGGTGTAACAAGGGCCGCTGTATGTCTGTGAGAAAATGCATATAAACGATCCCTTGCTATATGTTTGGACAGGCAGACGAGGCAGCTGGACTGCGTGACCATGACAACGTGCTTGAACCTTAACTAGATATAAGCACGTAAATAAGTTATACCTAACTAACTATATAACCAACCAGGCGTGATTGATTTGCACATCAGTATAGACAATGTACACGTTTGATATATTAGTATAGATGAGCATGGTTAGAAGCATGCTTGCTATTTTGATATGTCAGAACAGACAATTAGTCCATGGGCCAGAGCCTGAATTTTGACTTATCGGTACCCACCAGAGTGGCAAAGTCCCATAGTGTTTTTCTGA
>JAUTCZ010045820.1:0-12004 GCA_032273805.1 Melanodrymia brightae | reverse complement strand
ACCTTTTTTCTCTACGTTAAACGAAACTAAAGTTATCTACGAAAAACTATACAACAAAAGCTGTGATCCGGACTATAACTGTGACTATAGCTGTTTGCTTTACGTTCTAACAGTTTTATTCTTTATTTTAGATCTACAAACAAGAACAATGCGGTCATGGCTATTTGTTTTGCTTCTCATGCTCATTGGTGCTGTTTACATCGCAGAAGCTAAATTAAGTGAGTTTAAGTGAAAAACAATTTCAACATGCCAAACTTGCTGTGTACACGCGCAATGGGTTGTTACTAAACTGGTAGTCTGATAGATCTGCCCTTAAACTTTTTTTCATATCGGTTGTTCGTTTAATAGATCTGCCCTTAAACTTTTTTTCATATCGGTTGTTCGTTTAAACGAACAACCGATATGAAAAAAAGTTTACAACGAAAAACCGATATGAAAAAAAATTTAAGGGCAGATCTATCGGACTACTAAACTTGGTGCATTTTGAGTCTAACAGAACAAAACAGAAATTATTAACGGGTACACTGGTTTATTTATAACATACATACATACATACATACATACAGACAGACAGACATACATACATACATACATACACACACACACACACACATACATACATGTACATACAAATGTACATACATACTTAAATACATACATACATAAATACATTGCCTCACTTGTGTACACATAAACATAGAACAACATTAACACTAATTATAATAATTACTTCAAATTTATAAAAGAATGAATAAATTGATTTTTTTAATCTACGGGGTATGATGACATGTATATATACAATAGTATAGGACATTGTTAACAGGAGCAAAATAGTAATAATTAATATCTGTGAATGTTTTTTTGTTTTTTAACATATTTTATTCATATATCGTCTCTATACACTGATGTTTATTAATGTTTATATCAGTGTATTTACCATGTGTTGACACCCAATAGCCGATGTCGTTTTTCGAGTTGGGATGTCGTTAAATTTTACTTAATTAATTAATTCGTTCATTCATTCATTCAACTAATACCAATTCATTCAACTAATACCAATGACAGTAGTAGAACTATAATACAATGACAATAAACAAGACACACCAATGGAACACATTTGATTAAGAAATATATTTCTATATACCATAATATATAATTAACTAGTACTAAAAAACATCGGTTATTGGGTGTCAAAATATATAAAAGTACCCAATCGACTCGAATACGTGGCTGGGATACAGAGTGAACTTGGAACGTGATGAAAATATTGGAAAAAAATTCTCAAGTTCATTTTGATATTAGTTCAACCAAGTATGGCTACAATGAGACTCAAATACCATTGGTTGACTGCTTCGTACTCGCTTATTTCAGGTACGTTCTATGACCCGTGATTACGCTCAACAAAAGACGCTGTGCCTTTAAAAGAAGACGATTCGAGCTCAAACGACACATTCGCTTGACGAGCATATCTTGATCATTCACATTCTACTGTTTTCACTATAGAACGAACGCGTGAGTATATACTTTACTTTAAGATCGCATAATAATTATTGCATATTTATTGCAAATACATTTTATTTAGATTTAATGAATAATAAATTTAATATTGTTTTCCCAATAATTATGTCAATCATTGAATTGTTTGGTTTTCTTTAAATATTTACATGTATACTTGAAATAGTATTTTTAAAGGGACAGTCCCGGCTTCTAAGACGAGTGCCACCGAATTTACGTATCTAATACTTTTTTGTACCTATTTCAGGCTGCTAATACAGCATTTTTATTACTAAAATTAACATTTACTTACGTTTTACTGCTTACAATATCAATATAATGTATATCCAATGCGTTTGTAGTAGCTTAATATGGTACTTGGACCTTTGCCAACAATAGTTTAGTACGTACTAAATTATTTTAGATAAAAATGACACGGTAAGCTACTACAACTTGGATATCCAAAAACACATACAGGTAAGATATACACATTGATATTGCAATAATATGTAAGTAAATGTTAATTTTCATTAGCCAGAAATATGTTCCAATTGGTATAAGATGCGCACGTACGGTGGCACTCGTCTTAAAAGTCGGGAATGTCCCTTTAATGCCTAGTTTTAAGACGAGCCAAAGTGTGCGCAGATAATGCTATTTGTAACAGTTTTCTGGCTAATGGGGTATATTTTTAGTATTAAGAGGACATGTATTATTTATATATCCTATTATATTTTTAATTACAAAAAATGAACTAATACATAAAAATAAATACATCAATTAATTAAATTAAAAAAAATAGAATATTAATAAATAAATAAACATTTAAATAAAAATTAAAAAAATAATAAATTAAATAGATTAAATAAATTAAATTAGTAAATAATTAATTAAGGAGCGAAAACTAATCGAGAAAAGGAGGGAAATTTAAATAAAATTAATACAATGTAAAATGAATTAAGTAAGTAAATAAATAAAGAAAAAAGTAATACATAGCAAACTAGATTATATACAATAACACTAATGGAAGCAAAATAATACTAATAACTAATATACATAATACATGTACTATTAAATAAAATATAATTGTAATAAATAAATCAATAAATACAGATAACTTTGTTCTTTATAGTGAACTAATAATGATAATAAATGCCTTATATAAAGACGCTAATTATAAAATTTAGCTAAATAAATACAGATATACATTGTGTCTCAAATTAGGTTGTTCCTTACATTATTTCCCAAGATTGTTAAGTTCTTTATTATTTTCTGTAGTTAGCAGTTGAGTAAGTTTAAAAACACTAGGTCTAATATGGTAATAACCTTTAATAAACTTTTTTCTTAAATCGTTATATTGAGGACATTGTAAAATAAAATGGTATTCGTCTTCTATTTCATTGCTATTGCAAAGCGTGCATACTCTTTCCGATCTGTCGATGTTCCTGTATCTACCAAATTCTATATTTAGTTTATGCGCACATATTCTAATTTTTGCTATTTCTTTTAACTGAAGTACGTCTATAGGCTTACTGAGATATGATTGAAATTTGAATTCTATTAACAAGTTACGATACAAAATGCCTTTAGGTGATGTAATTGTTCTACTATAGCACTGTTGCTTAAATATATCGAATATTCTTTCTTTAATTATATTAAAAACATTGTCCTCAACATAACTTAAATTCCATATATAGCTAAGACCCAACATGTCAAATTCCCGTTTAACATTAGTCAACCAATTATCCCTATTCTCATACATTTCATCGTAAAGAGCTCTTAAAATACAATTACTAGTATTGCGTAGCTTTATCCAATACTTAAAAATTCGTAGTTTTCTTACTACATGTATTTATAAAGGGAATCGACCTAGTTCAATAAGAACAAATTCATTACAAGTTCCCCTACGTACCCCCAGTAGCTTTTTACAAAATTGCATGTGGATCTTTTCCACATCTTGATCAGAGTGGAAACCCCAAACTTCCGATCCATAACTAAGTATACTGTTAACATAAGGGTCGAAAACTGATAACCTGGTTTCAGTATTAAAATAATTTTTACTACATACATTACGTAATGAGAATAAAGCTTTGCGTCCTTGTTCTGCTAATCTTTTTGGAGTACGACTACATTTTCCATTATAAAAGAATAATAGGCCAAGATATATAAATTCGTTGACAACTTCCAAATGACTACCATTATAAGACCATTTTTCGTTATCTCTAACTCTGCCTCCGTTTCTGAAAACAACGACCTTGGTCTTACTAATGTTTACAGTTAAATCCCATTTTTGGGTATACAGTGTACTTTAATAGTGAGTTAATCATTTTATGTAGCCCTTCTGGCGTTTCAGCTAAAAGGACCATGTCATCAGCGTACAATAATAAAAAGATATTTAACATCTGGATCTCAACATAAGGGCAGTTATCATTTAAAAGTTGCATTTCGCAATCATTAACATACATAGAAAATAGTATCGGAGACAGTACTTCTCCCTGAAATAAACCATTCTTACATATGAAAAAATCTGAAAGTACATTTCTATATTTTACACAACATTTAACCGTATCGTATAGAGATCGAATGATGGCAAGCATTTTACCCTCGACTCTCTGTTTAATAATTTTACACCATAATTTTTGTCTATTAATAAAATCAAATGCTTTACTATAGTCTACAAAGCAACAATATAGACGTTTTCGTTTCTTCAATGTTCTCTGAATTAAGGCTTGTAGAATAAAAATAGCATCGATAGTCGACATATTTTTTCGAAAACCGAATTGTGCATCTGTAATTATATAATTTTTCTGATCAAAAGTTAGCAATCTTTCATTGATAATGGAAGTAAACAGTTTTCCCAAGCAACTGACTAATGTAATTCCTCTGTAAATATCTGGGTCGTTAATATCTCCCTTTTTAAAAACTGGCACAACACATCCAACTGACTAACTCTGTGGGAAATGACCCGATTTAAAAACATTATTAAATAACAACAATAGACACGGCATCAGTACATTAATACATAATTAAAATGAAATATTCATTGAAAATATTGTCATACCCACACGCTTTGCCCTTCTTTAGCTTGTGTGTGGCGTTAGATATTTCCTGTTCAGTTATATCACCGTCTAATTCTGTAGAAATGTAATCGTCTGTACAGCAGTTATCATAGTTTGATAAGAAGTCTGTTACATCATTGTTAACGTTTGGTTCATTTGAATCAAGATTATGGAAATGGTTAAAAAAAAATCATCATTGCTCAGATCCGATTTGGTGCATTGTTTTCGTTTCTCAAAATGTTTATAAAATTGTTTGGGATTATGTTTTCGTAAATAATTCAACATGTTGCCTTGTTGGCTTTTGTATTCCCTTTTTAATTTCCGTTCTAATTGTTTATATAATTTTTTCACGCGGATAAGTTCATTACGATTATCGTTCGTTTGATCAGAGTTAAAATGTCGTATAGCTTCTCTATATACAGCGTATCTTTGCTTACACGTGTCATTAAACCAAGGTTTATCCTCACATTTAACCTTATGTTGTCCTTTTCCGCCCTGGTTAGTTGCGTGTGTTGAAACTGTACAATACGGTAACATAAGTTCGTTTAGTTCGTGTGAGAAAGTATCTACACTTGCATCTATGTTTTCCTGGCTGTTTTCGTTTATGGAGCACATGTTTAATAATCGAGATATATTTTCATTTAGTTTCTCAACTATGACGGTGTTATTCTCATCATTCCATTTAACACTAGTATATGTGTGTGTTTGTTTGTCTGGTATCTCATTAACTAGATCAATGACTGGACAAGACATTGTAAAACAAATTGGCGAGTGGTCAGAAAAACAATTGAATTGTCCCGATTCAAACTGTTGGATTAAGTTCATGCAAGATTCGTTTACGAGCAAATAATCTATAAGACTAGAGCCATTAGCATTGTAAAAAGTGATTCTACCATTTGTATCCCCAGAATGCCTACCGTTAACGATTCGTAGCCCACTGGATTTACATAGGGATATAAGTTTTCTGCCAAAATGATTTACAGTTTTGTCTTCGCTATTACGGGCTGTGATATCAGTATCAGGCACATAATCGCAGACATTTGACAGTGCATGAGATGTCGATTCAGGCAATCGATCTTGTGGAATAAAATCATTACCGTTACCCGTACGACTATTAAAATCGCCAATTGCAATAATGTCTCCTAGCTCAGCGTACCGACATAAGAGTTCTTCAAGAGTTGTAAATAAATCAATATCATTAATATCATAATATCTACTGTTAGCAGGCGGTATGTATAATTTACGAAAATGTATGCGTCTCAACTAGGATTAATGGAAGCACTACGTTCAATTTTCAGTATAACAATACTAGCACATACTTTCTCAGTGCAAAAACAGTAATCTTTGATACTATCTTTTATATATATTACTATTCCTCCCCCTTCACCGTGCTCTCTGGGCACACTATATGTCAGGTAATTGGGTATTGATATATCACTGTCCAGAGTCTATCCAACATTCGTATAAACATATGATATCATGTTTACAGACAATATCTAAAAATGCATGATCTTTCAGTTTATCTGCTATTGACCTGCATATGTTCCATGATATTATGGACAAACCACTCTCCACGAATTCCACACGGTGACACAATTTTACCATTGTGACAATTTCTGATCGTTAAATCTTGAGTGCATGCATTTTGTGGCAATTCTCTTAAGCTCGAAACAGTGGCTTTACAAATGTTGATTATTTGTATAACTATATCGGTTATACATTGTTCACATTTCATTTTTACATAAAATAATTTGAAAGAGCTAAGTTATTTGTTCATCAGCCCATTAATTCAAGTCATTCATTCATTCGTTCGTTGGTTCGTTGGTTCGTTCGTTCGTTCGTTCGTCCGTTCGTTCGTTCGTTCGTTCGTTCATTCATTCATTCATTCATTCATTCATTTCATTCATTCATTCTTTCTTTTCAGGGCTATGTCCATTTTCTGTGAATTTCTTGCAGTCGGTTGGATACACAGGAGGTATATCAGGTGAGAACACAGCTAAGGTAGGAAGAGTCGTCGTTATAACTTAATTATTAGAGGCACAATAGATAGCCTTAAGACGAACGCCACCGTCCTTGCACAGTTAATGCTATTTGTAAAATATTTCTGGCTGCCGGAGGGTTGTTTTATTATTAAAATTAACATTTACTTACATTTGACATTAAAACTTATTCTTTCCGTGGTCTTATAAATAGAGATAGCCTTTAATTATGTTCGATTAAGATACGATATGCCATTAGCTACGCGTAACTTTATATTTTCAGGTCTAATAATTTTTTCACTTTCTTTAATAGATGAGTGTCACGGAATTGTACACCACAAGCAAATCGATTTACCTCAAGTACGTACCAGCTGTTTTAAAAAAAAAAAGGATTTTTTTTTTTAGCCATTTTGTATGTGTTGGTTTCAGCGAAATGATAAACACGTGATAAATAAGTCTACGTAAGTGATTACAATAGACACCATCTGTGTCAACTATGCATCATGCCGTGAAATAGGCCGTGGATGTCTATCACAAAATGTGTTTTTAACAGGTGCATTAATGTTATAAATGTTGCAATTTCTGAGCCACAATGACGTGGTCTAAAGAGAGGAACAAAATTTAGAATACAAAAGGCCACACAGATTCATTAATAAAAATGGCAGCAAATATAGAACTTAGTCTTGTCGAGAAAAAAGCCACTCTTTTCAATGCTAAAACATAATTTCATTTTCAAAAGGGCACTATAATTAGTATAGGTGATTAGTCCCCCATTGGATCCAACCTTGCAAAATGGCGGTAATTTGCTGGTAATTTGAAGCCTTCGTAATGTAGTTTACAGGATTCACGTCTGATTGACATGATACTTATATGTGGCACGCTGTTGTCTTTGCATTAAAATATACACGAATACTTGACTTCATACATTACAGCTAAGATTCGGGTAATACAAAACAATTGGTATTGCCCATCCCAATTAGTACAGTATGTTTATACAATTACTTCACTTACCATGGTATTAAAATGACGTTGACTTAAGGTGTTAATTTCCAGGTATCCGGTGAATGGTACTTGACGCATTCCAGCGCAGTTTACAACCCACAGGATAATATATTGCCTAGTAAAGGACCAATAGTGTGGGAACTTCAGGAAAATGGCTTCAAGTCTGTCCAAAGAATGTGGAAGTAAGTTATGTATGATCATTAGTGTTGGGTAATATGCAATCCAAAATGTCAGAACTGATCAAAAAGACACATTTACTAGTATTATATACGCAGTTAGTGGACAATTTGTAATTCATCTAGTATTTGTAAAAGTAGTATCTTTCTGGCCCACAAAGTGAGTCATGTTTTTTTTCTGAATACAATCTCCAATATAATGGGGGAAATAATATTTATGTCAACCTTCAGTTATGGTTCCAGTCTGAACATTTATCATAACTGGAAGACTAGGGTAAACTTGTGATCCAATTAATAAAAACTGTTTTAACATTGTACATTGTAAGTGTTGTTATGAAAGTACTGATTAATAAACATAGTCACTAGGTGCTACAGTATAATATAATATCATGAGTTTAGTTGTATTATAACCACAGATTACACATTTTCGAAGTGTACTTTACCCTAGATTTTGTCTTTTGCAAAATCTCATTAGTTTTTACTTTCAAAAGGACAAAAACAACCCAACTGTTAAATAATTAACTGTCATTTGATAAAAAAAAAAAAAACCCCATTAAAACGTTTATGACAATGACTACAACATTAAAAAGCTAAATCTGTTTAGTGTACGGGCTACCGACACCTGATTTATGAAATTAAGCTCTAAATCATTATATTATGTTGGGTTTTTTTATCAGCAAAACATCAGGAGAATGTTTTGACACACGTGTCAGCAATATGGTTGAACTGTCATCATCAGGTCATTACGGCTTTGAAACGGAAGATCATATAGGTATTTATGGTTAATTATCAGTAATAAACAATATACATGTACATCTGTATGGAGAACCAGATGTTATACACACTTTATTCGTCCATCATCCTACCTTTAATATTGAGAATTTGAACAATTTTGATAAACGCTATACATTTTGTATTCACCGCACGTTTTTCACCACGTGTTATTATTTCCAGAGATATTTTCCATGTTTTTCATGTTGAATTGTTTTAAGAATACTTTGATCGATTATTGGTTGAAACGTTTTTACTTTTATGAACACATTAATTTTTAACAATTATCCCTTGGTGTACATGTTTTCAACCAATCAGTTAGTTAGTTAGTTATAACTTATTTACGTGCTTATATCCAATTAAGGTTTAAGCGACTGCCTGTCCAGGACAGAAGTTAGTGTTAGTATGAGAGAGGAAACCCGCTACTCCAAATTGATAAGTAGCAAGGGATCTTTCATATGCACTTTCCCACAGAAAGGTTACCACATATCACAGCCTTTGTTAAACCAGTTGTGGACACTGGTCGGTATAAGTGGTATTACACCTACATATTGAGCCTGTCGGAGCACTCACTCTGGGCTGTAGTCGGAAAGTGAAATCCATCCGCGGGATTCGAACACTGTTCCTACCAGCCTGTAGTCCGTGGCGTTAATCACTACTTAACGGAGACCGGTCAACCAATCAAATTATTTACGATATTTAGATGGTAACTCAGCAAGCATTATTTTCCCACTGATTTCATGTCACTGTACTTATATTTTCAACTGATTGGAACAAAATGTATTTTTATGTATTTTTATGTAATTTGCAGTGTCTTTGAAAATTCTATATTATGACTCCAAAAGTATGATGGCCTACACTTGTCGCGAGGGAGTAAATGACAACGGGAATTGTTCTAGAGAAAATGTAGCTATCGAAGTATGGACACGGTCTGGTGACATCTCTATAGAACACATAAGACGTCTCAAACGAGTCATGGCTGAAGCCTGTTTTGACACCAACTCCCTTGCTGCTGTAGAATCTGGTAAGATTATAATTATACCATATGTATGGCCATCTCAGCGCATACTAACACTAACTTTTGTCTTGGACAGGCTGTCGAGGCAATTGAACGGTGTGACCATGACATACGCGCTTGAAACTTAAGTGGATATAAGCACGTAAATAAGTTATAACTAACTAACATCTCAGCGGCATTGTGTTTGACCTTTCAGTCTGCGGGTTACTGTGTCTTTAACAGATTACAGTCCACTGCATTTACAAACCATTCACTGATAGATCTTTTGATTCTGGAATCAAGCGTTCATTGGTAATTTTTTACTTCGAGAAGGAATCTAAACAACAAAAGCATTGGCAAAGCGAAATGCGCATCTCTGCATACGACACAGTCGAGGGAACATTAAGACAAAATCGAAATGGCATGTACTCACGAATCACAGCCAAAGCGTTGGTCATACAATGTGTTCACAAAAGATGTCTATATCCAGGGGCCTGTTTAATGAGCGTTGCCTAACGTTGTCCTAGCGATTGCGCTGTATCGATAACAGCGGCCACGATACTAAATTGACCAGTGTGACCGCTTCATTGTCCTCAAATATTGTCATTTACGCAATCGTAGTGTAATGTCATGCCTAACGCTGTCGCAAGTGACATTATAGCCTCTCCATTAAACCGGCCCCAGGTATAGACTCGCGGCATGGCTATCAAGGGCAGGTAATCCAGTCTACGTTTAGTATTCGTAGTCGTTTCCCTTTGGTATGTCTTGCTCAACAGAACCAAGTACATGCGTAAATTACACATTCAATCTCACTGAATCTGTCATTGAACGTTATTTTAAAACCAAAATTTAGATCAATCACTTTTTACCGGTATGCGACAAATCCATTGATAGAAGATAACAAATTAATAGTTTGAAATATTTTCCAATTGAATATACGCAAAAATAATTACACAATGTGTATAAAATAGAGTGTGTTTGACATACAATTGCTAATGATTAATTATTAATCAATGTGTTGCTACAGCGATATTGACAAATACCACACTTAAGACTATGCAGAATAACCTTTATTTTAATGCTAGTAATTTATTGCATGCGAATACACATGTCAGAACAACAATATAATATATTATGATTATACCACATGGTCAAAAATAAATAGTTAATTTGGCATATGTAATACTAGTAAATAATTGAAGCTACAAACTATTACCAATAATGTATATGGGAAAGTGCATATATAGTTTTTGAAGGGGAGACTGGACTCCTTATGGCCACCCCTGGGGTCCGCTCTAGAAATCTATCGTTTTTAGACAAAATGAAAGAAGTACAAACTTGTTACAGAAATTAGTCATAAGTGTATAGACCATCTCAAGTGTTGTTAGGAATCTATTCAAATTTAGTAAATGTATGGAAACAAGCCATAAACATGCTTCGGAAGCAATAATAACATACAATTTGAGGTTCTATATTTAAAAGCAAATTCAATATACATGTACATGTATCATCCTTTTAACATGTTAGATAATAATCACAATATTTTCGTTCTTTTTGTTTTATTGTCTTAAATAAAGGTAATTGCGTAGCAGAGCCTAGAAGCTTGGTGCTAAAACATCGTAACGGATTCTCTAAAACGCGCAATCTTCACCAAAATACGACTTTGTCCAGATTCTTATGTTTTGAATATCTTAATAAATTAGCATTATAATAATTTATGAATGTCAATGGCCGTGACAATGGGTGGCACGTGGCTGATGACGTCGTTTGCCTGTTTATCGTCGTCTGGTATTCGCTGGTAAGGCTTTTGAATCACCCTTCAAGACGTTGTCAAGTTCTCTACCCATCTGGCACAATGCGCATAGGCCACAAAACTGGGTTATAATGCAGTCGTTGCATATTCCTCCCTGAAATAATAAAAGGTATATTTTTTAAAAACAATACTAGCAATGTTTCGTCATGTAGCCATGGGCGTCATTTTCTAAAGAAAAGTGTGGTCGTGGGGGGGCGTGTACAGACACATGAGTGTGTATATGTTATTGTTTGTTTGTTTTTTCTTTGTAAAGTGTTACTATTTGTGACCGTCTATGAGATAACCCGGCCAAAGTCGCTGGCTACTATTACGAGCTACAGGCGTTCAAAGTGTGATAAACATGAAAATAGTGCACATTTTGAAAATACGTGTTTTTCTTTATAATACTAAAACAAACTATATTTAATGTGCTTGTGAATTTTATGTACTACATATGGCAGTGAGCATGGCTGCCTAACCTGTTCACTGCCTGTGTTCTGGGGTAGTAATTATATATACGTACGGTGGGGTCTACTTGCAAGCCAGTGCCGCTAGTGTCAATGACAAATGTCCCCTTGAGGCCACAAGGGGCCTTGTTTCCGCCATAATGAATGGCATAGCAGTTGCTAGCTTCTCCCCAGGGTATGGGTGTGCCGGTCGTCACAGCGAACGTGTAGTCTGAACCGTTTACTACCATCGTCTAACATAGACAAAGACAAAAGAATGAATTAATGAAC
>JAUTCZ010045809.1:0-12014 GCA_032273805.1 Melanodrymia brightae | reverse complement strand
ATATTATATTATATTATATTATATTATATTATATTATATTATATTATATTATATTATATTATATTATATTATATTAAATTTATTTCTATTTTACATTTTACAAAATGTAGAACAAATTTCCAGAATATAGTGCATTTGACATTCATGATCTAAGGAGTTAAACTTAGCCCAGTGAAAACGATTCTGCCTAGTCCTGATGAATGTACGTACATACATGTACACACTACATGTTGTACATGGACATGTAGACATAATTTCAAAAAAAATTTCAGACTTTTCCTAAACTGTACACTGTAGTCATACATGTACACGACTGGTGTATCAAAATTTGATTCAAGTGCTGTCAGTGGGAAAGTGCACATAAAACAACCATTGCCACTACTGTATTTGTTACAAGTATCCTATGTGGTATCAGCTGGTTTGTTCTGACACCAGGGAGCAATTTGTTTTTAAAATTGTGATTCGCAGTTTTTTTACTGGATGGGGAATGGAAAAGCAACTACTGGAATTTGATTAGCCATTTTATAAAATGAGTAATAATATTGCATCACGATCGAAAGATATTGAATCGCTTTTTGCAATGCGAACCCGGTCATTTTGCAGCCTGGACACTACAATGTATGTGTCAATATAACTATGGTTCACATCCAAAGTCCACTGATTGATAATCAAAGTGCTCCAGTGGTATTGTATTGTTTAACAGATCAACGTGATGCTCTAAGTCTTGGTCCAGTTCTGGAATAGTGCTGAGTACATGTTTGTTGTGTTGCATATTACATGTATTAAACTATAAATCATTTGTCAAGCGGACATTTATTTAGTCTAAAATAACATATTTAAAATTATGCATATTATATTTACTTGTGTGTGTTCTTGATACAGGTATAATAAACATGTCATGTATTGTTTTATAATGGTCTTGTGTATAACACAAAATATTCCATAAAATGAAATAATGCACTAATTTTATTTACATGTAGGATTACAATATTCTTGAAGATCACTTGAGTATAGACATCATATATGTAGTCATGAATATAAAATGGGTTTCATTACGGACGTGTAAAATGACTTGATGGAATCATAATCTCAGTTCAGATTCAAGCATTGTGACAGATGCTTGCTGAATACATGTAATCATACAATGTAAAGGTGGAAGATTGTAGATATTTCTCTAATCATCATAACATTAGTTTTCATTTCATTTCCTCTTCACCCCACTGCATGGTATGACTGAGACAGCCATACAATCAAGACACATTCGCAGTCAGATTGTCATGACAACAGGCAGTTTGATTCATCAATGGGGATTCTCCTTATAGACCTGTTACAGATGTTCCCAGTTCTGTTCTGGACAGGCAATCCAGTCTTTTTTCTAAATTGCATACCCAGGACAATGTGCGTGAACCTTAATTGGAGACATGTAGGCACATCATTTTTTTATTCCTATCCTATCCTATGTAGGTGTCTAAACCTTCAGTGGATAAGGCATCTAAATGCACCAATTGCAACATAAGTTGTTAAACTGATGTTTCTTTCCTTAATCCTT
Source organism: Melanodrymia brightae (assembly GCA_032273805.1). Lineage (NCBI taxonomy): Eukaryota > Metazoa > Mollusca > Gastropoda > Neomphalida > Peltospiridae > Melanodrymia > Melanodrymia brightae. The sequence continues at coordinate 10,465 of JAUTCZ010045809.1, read as the reverse complement.
TCTCCTATTGGCTGCAAATATATGTACCTGTTGGATTCGAACCACAGGCGTCTGATCCAGAGACGAAAGTGCCATTGAGGTGACATAAAAATACCATTTAAATTTGGATTTTTATAGACCCCCAATGTATAGTCTTCACTTACCAAGTAGTTAGATAACTCTTCGAAAATTATACATTAATGTCCTCTGGGATGTAGAACCTATTTTCACCCCTCACTCATGGTCCAATGTCATTATAAATTTGATTCCAAAGACAAAACTAATATATTTTAGCTGAGGGAGAATAATTAACACTGACCTTCGACCGGTGTCATCCCATTGCCACAGAGCATGATGAGAATGAGCCAGAGCACAGCAACATTGATTCGGTGTCCATAGACACCAGCACACCATGTCGGTCCCATCCTTCGAGGCAACCACTGCACCGCCAGATCCCACTTCAACTCATATCACAACATCGTGCTCGATAGTCCTACAGCATAAAAAACATCCATTTAATTAAAAATAAATCTCTCTTATTGATCACTGAAAGCAGAGCTATGATTGTATATCAGAGACAGGATTTCAGGATTTAACATAGGGGAGGAAGGAGGGTGTCATTTAATTTTAGGGTAAAAATGTACCAACAAAACAAAAAATTAATTGTTTTAAAATTCAGATGGGGTGAAAATACCTCAATTAGCTACACTAAATCTGCATATATAGATATACATGTACAAGCCTGCCGGAAGGTCAGATAATTCACCGGTTAGGAATTTCAATTTCCAGTACAAAACAATTATGAAATTTGATATTTGCATTTATTTACATAACAAAGAGAGAAAAATTGCGGACGGGACAAATACCTTGGAATCGCCCCAGACCAGAAGGGGATAATGCATGGCAGGAGGGGAGTGGGAGGATGATGGGGAGGTGAAGGATTTTAGGGAGGATGGGGGTGTCTGGGAGACCTTTCCCTGCAGGAAATTTTAAAAATTGGTGTTATAAAACAGTATCCCTAATACATTTTTATTGTTAGACTGGGATATATTGGTCTTGCAAATGCTGCACCTACATAAATAATTATACCTATATGTAGACCAGTGCATTGAATAACAATGAAAGCTGACTACACATGTAAATGTAAGTGACTGAAAATTATATTGGTGGATGTTTCTCTGTCACTGACACTGACATATGCAGTCATGTACATTTATATAAATTATAATGCCATAACTGGAATAATTGACAGGTGAAGTGACAGCTGCATGTAAATAGGGGTCTGTTAATACCCATACAAAAATGTCAAACACAAGAATCAAACCGTTAAAAACAACAAACAGAAATGTTAAAAACAGCAAACAAAAATAATAATCTGATAGAAGTGAACAAATACATTTCACTGGAATGTTTTTTCAAAACTGCATTCCACAGTGCAAAACATATGGGCTATTTTTTTTTTCCAGCCAGTGATCCACGACCTGTTTATCAAATTCCGTGTTACATGTATGTGCTATCCTGTCTATGGGAAAGTGCACATAAAAGACCCCTTGCCGTCATTCGTAGAAGAGTAGCCTATTTGACGGCAGCGAATTTCCTCTGTGACCATGTGTCAATATAACCATGTGTCTGACGTCCAATAACTGCTGATTTATAATCGATGTGATTCTAGTTGCATCATTAAATAAAACAAACTTTACTTTTCATTTACTTGTACAGGCACATGTAACGACTAAAAATAAATCCACATGTATATTATTATTCCAATCTTTCAATCAGTTACATGAACCTGTACTAAGGAGTGGGGCGTAGCTCAGCGGTAGAGTGTCCGCTTGCGGCTCGATGAGTTGAAGAATCGATCCTCCTCAGTGGACTCATTGGGTTATTTCCCTGTTCCAACCAGTGATCCACGACTGGGTCAATCAAAGGCCGTGGTGTGTGTTATCCTGTCTGGGAAAGTGCACATAAAAGATCCCTTGCTGTTAATTGTTATTCGAAGAATAGTACCCGGTAGTCTATGTGGCAGCAGAGGGTTTCCTCTGCAACCAAGTGTCGATATAACTGTGCGTTTGACATCCAATAAACGCTGAATAATAATCAATGTGTTCCAGTAGTTTTCGTTAAACAAAAAAAAACTTTATATTTATCTTTAATTTCATGATCATTTAAATTGGCCTCTGTCAATTATATAATATACACACATGTATGATGTACAAGTATAGTAACACGTCAATATGTAGGACAGAAAATAAAACAAATGCACATTCTTAAACAGTGTTAGCAGCCAATGTCAGACCAACTTTTCTCTTTTTTTCTGCAGTTCACAAACACTCATGAGCAATTGAATGAGTAGTATTGAGAGTGGCCTGTGATAATATAAAAACCTCCAGTACCAGGTAATTAGATCATATTGGGATTTTGTTCAATAGTGCCGAGTCTTCCTCATGAGCCACCAGGGAATAATAACACATTCAAATCAATCTAATTTGGAATTTTCTCAGCACTCGCTTCCTGCATCCAAATCTGTGCTTCACATTTGGATTGTCGATCAACTGCCTAAAGGACAATGCATAAGACGTGTGCACGTTTAGAAAACACTTGATGATACCATGTAGTGTCCATGGTGTAGTGGTTAGACCACTGGGCTCAAGACTGGTAGGTACTGGGTTTGAATTACGCTTGAGGTGATGAGATTTTTAATCGCAGTATCAGCTCCAATCCCAGAATGTGCTTCTCAAGTCTCAATGGGTAGGAGTACACCACTGGCCACTATTCCACTACTGAATAACAAAGGCTGTGGTATATACTGTCCTGTCTGTGGGAGAGTACATATAAAATACCTTGCTGTTTAGTAATAGGCAATGAGTTTTTTTCTCTCATACTAATTAACACTAACTTCTGTCCCATGGCAGGCTGCAAAATTACTGGGTTCGCATCGCATATAAAGCGATGCAAAATCTTGCAATTGCTATGCAATATTATATACCCGGTACACATTTTATAAAAGTGCTAATCAAATTCCAGTAGTTCCTTTTTCCATTCTCCATATAGTAGGAAAAACTGCTAATCACAATTTTGAAAACAAATTGCACCCTGCATATGGCAGCTTGACTATATGTCCAGGACAGCTGTGTTTGAACCTTAATTGGATATAAGTATATAAATAGTTATAACCAAACTAACTAACTGGATTATTTTTTATTTCAATTTCTAAAAGGATAATAACTATATTTCACACAATACTCTATACATGTATGTACAACATGCATAATTCATAACTTCTCTAGTTCATTTGTAATCTAGTACATGTAATTAATCAAAATCATTACTGAAGTTTTTAAAATTTTCAAATAAATTTGTTTGTCTATACAATACGAATGTACGGTACTTATTATATACTTTAACAATATTTAAAAACATAGGTTTTACTTGTTTTATTTTTTAAACAATATGTACATTATATGTATGTATACAATTTAAAAGAAAATGTATATACATTTGTGTAATTCCTATTAAATTAAAGTACATGTAGTCATGAAAACTTTCACACAAAAACAAACTAGTCACTAATTAAACACTTTTATTTTAAGAAACCAGCTCACAAATGTTTGAAATTAATGACACTTGACAATGTGGCTTTCGACCGCATTGACAACCAACATAAAAGTCTGAAAACGACACAAAGTACACAAGTCGTCATAAACGGCAAACTGCGAATAACGATTGCAATGTTTCGGCTTATGTTCATTGTTCACACTGCAAACACTTGTCTGGGAGGCCAAACAAAAGACGTTTACAGTGGATATCGATAAATCACGCAGTATAACAAAGTGGACAACAGTATGTCATGGAATACCTGTTTCCTGTTGGTTAAACACCACGTAACTCGATGTGACCAAATTATTGCATAGAAAAATGATGTTTGTTTTACGACTCTGTGGACAAGGAGTGGAGAGAAACTAACAAAGTGTATGATTAATTGACTTTATTTTATCGATTAACAATTCAAAGCTGTTAGTTATACTGAGAATGTTAATTGTTGAAGACTTAAACAAACTTAACTAAACAAAGTTACATGTACACTGTAAATACAGTTGTACCTTTATATAAAAATATTGATATTGTAATTATCACAGCTGCATTATATTGATATTTATTATTACTATTTTTAATGTCTATTGTATTTCTTTCGTATATTTTCATTATATATAATTATCTATGTATAAATACGATAATTATATATGTATTTTCCACAATGTGTATTGTATAATATTTTGAATATAATGTTGTGCCAATGGCTGCTGAATAGTGGTTTATATAGTAGTTTGGTCATAGAACCGGGGTAGTCTTTACGTGGGGTTTTTCTGTTTTTAGTAGTTACCAATAAAATATATATCTAAATTTATGCTGCTGTTCATTAAATATGTGCAATAAGTTATCAATATTTTAAATACTCAAATAGTCATGGTACTTCCACTTATAATTAAAAGTATATATTTTTACCCGCATAATAGAATTTTCTCTTTTCCCCGACAACCATGGAATAATGAGCCTTCTGTCAATATCTTTACTTTACTACGATGCTCTACTTTATATTTGTATCCCATGTAATTATTTTATTGACATTGCTTTAAAGGTCAAGCTATTTTTGCTCACTGTATATTACCTGTGAAAGTGTATTACAAGTACATGTAAATTGAAAAGTGATTTCTGTTATTTCCTCGTTAAAGTGAATTTGTCAAAATACTGTTAGCCTGATAGCAAGTTTGTTGCCAAAATGTTAAATGTTTTACAACTGACTACATGTACACAGTGACGTCAGTGGGTTTTTTTAAGTTGTGGGGGCCAATGATAGTGATTGTTATTAAGTAAGGCTAAGTATCGTATGCTAGAATTTGATTTAAAAAACAATCTTATCAATGTTAACATGCATGTGCTTAAATGTAAGTGTTAAATGTATGATACATTGTATGACAAATCAAAGTCAATAAATGAAATATATGACCGTCAAAATCTACATACAAACTTTCACTGGAAATGTAACCCATTATAGAATAGTTATTAGCAAGAAAGTATTAAAGAAATGGCAATTGAATGATTTTCAATTAAAAATGTCACAAATGTTCCATCATTTTCAATTAAAAATGTCATAAATGTTATGCCATCATTTTCAATTAAAAATGTCATAAATGTTTCTTACGCCATCATTTTCAATTAAAATTGTCGTAAATGTCCCGCCATTATTTTCAATTAAAAATAGCATACATTTTATGTTCCGCCATCATTTTCAATTAAAAATGTCTTAAATATTCAGCCATCATTTTCAATTGAAAATGTCAAAATGTTCCGCCATCATTTTCAATTAAAAATGTCATAAAAGTTCCACAATCATTTTCAATTAAAAATGTCATACGTAATTACTAAATGTTCTGCTATCATTAACGTGATAAACCCCCATTCAGTCTGCACATCACCTACCTGTGAACTGCAATATGGCCGAGTAGACTGGCGTAATGTTATAAAGCAAATAGTCATGAGATGCAGTTGAACATTATAGGTTAGAACAGCTGTTGTGCTTCTGTGTGTACAAGTGCAGCTGAAGCCACAGTAGCAGCGGCCTGAAGCCGTGAAATGCAGGTATCGACCAAGCTTTTAACATGTCTTCCTCCGGAGGAAAAACGAGACATCCACCTTCAGCAAACTGCAGGCATGCGTATTCACCAGATTAATCAACACTGAACACATCTTTAAATTACTCGGTAATAAAGTGAAATTTAAGTGAAACGGTTTGGATCAATTCATTACATTGGCGAAGGAATGGTCTCGACACTTGAGAATTTAAAATTGATTAATCCTATTAAGATTTGACATTTCAATATGACTTCATGCTTTGTACGTAAATTGTACATGACAGGCCCGTAGCCCTCTCTCACCAGTGACTTGTTTTTTTCAATATTAAATTATTATTTTTTTATATCATGCCTTCATATGCAGCACTCAGTGTCTCAACATAAGCCTAAACGACCTCAAAATCCAGTACATGTAATGTGGAGGGGGGTTGGAGTAGGGGTACAGGGGGTCAGGTATTTGAATTCAGACATAAAAAAGATTAAAGGAGATCAGTCACCAATTTTGGCACCAAAGATTTCTGGTCTGCAGACAATAAAACTGTGCACACTTTGTTCGTTCATATTTTGGGTGAGGTATTTTGTAGTAGACCTGTTGGATTATTTCCCATTCCAACCAGTGATCCACAACTGATTCATCAAAACCTGTGGTTTGTGCTATCGTGTTTGTGGAGAAGTGCACATAAAAGATCCTTTGCTTTCTTTGAAGAGTAACCTATGTGGCGGCAGCAGGAAAAAGCTTCCTCTATGACCAAGTGTCGATATAACCATGCGTTTGACATCCATTAATCACTGATTAATAATGAATGTGTACTACTGGTGTCACTACACAAACTTTATCTTTTTACCATCTACCCCAATAGATTTAACAAATTTATTAAAAATGTTTCCAAAGACATCAAATTGTGAGGTTTATTAAAACCAATTTACATCTAGTTTATAACCTTTGTTTGAATATTTTCACCTGAAGAACAATTTTAAACCATAAAACATTCCTATATCTAAAGTTGACCTCTGATGACCTTACAATATACAACACCTGTGCCAATACAAACAGTCTGGGTCAGAGAAAATTGTACCTTTTACAGGAGATAATTGCAGGATGAATGGAAGCAGACTTTGAGATGATGACAATAAATGGGGGACATCTGTTTTAAGAAGCTATCATGGTGATAATGAAAACAAACAGGTCTCATTTAAATGGCTCATGATATTAACTCCTGCCTTGGGTATAACCTTGGCATTGAGTCTTTGCCTTTGATGATGAACCAGACAGTACCCAAGACTGGCAGGGAAGGGGTGGGGCAAATGGGTGCACCTAAAAAATCTTAGACATGCGATATTAAAACAAAACAAAACCCACCACAGAAAGGAATGATGAACATACATTGTACCTGATAATGGTAAGCTGCATTAAAGCATTTATTGATACAGTAGCCATCATAATTATTATATTGTAGTATTGACTAGAAGATGTATTACATGTAATAGGTACGGTAATGTAGAATAACATTTTTCTTCTGTACAGTGTGTAAACAGATTCAAGATGCTAAATCCTAAAGATAAAGATGATTTCTTTACGACAACATTAGAACACATTGATTAATAATCGGCAGTTATTTGATGTTGATACATGTTCTCAGAAGAAACCCACTGCCACATCTATAGGTTACCCTTCTAGAATGAAAGTAAGGGATCTTTTATGTGCACTTTCCCACAGACAGAATAAAGCACACCACATTCTTTGATGCACCAGGCTTGGATCACTGGTTGGAAAGAGGAATAACCAAAAGGGTCCCTCCCCTGAGGAGGATCGATCCTTCAATTTCTCAAACCTCAGGTGGACAAATATAGGCCTATAAATTAAATTTTTAGATATTGAGTGCATACCATAGATATATTATACATTGTACATGCTCAGTCGATTATTATTACAGTTCGATGACAATTTGTCATACACAATGCCACAAATACGTACATGTACATGTACCAGTATAAGGATTATTGCCTGTTTTGAATCAAAGTACTAATCTGCATCACATGCTGCTTATTAAAGTCTTGTAGTGAGTGGACAGAGGCGGGCCAGGGTTAGCAAAACAACACCAACAATTGAACATCACATGCGAATCATTGCACTTCATATGTTTCCAGTCAGAAAACTTTTCCACCTCTTTCTGTCCTTGGTTAAAATCATTTGAATAGATTCCATTCCTCCGCGCGCTAACCTTCATTTCACCCAGGAGTATGTGCATTGTCCATTGTCTGCAGGTCTAGCAGTGCCAGTGGTCAAAATAGCTTAATACAAGAAGTGATTAAGGCACATTTAAACGTCAGTGCATTTGCAGGTTAAATTCTGTTCTAATGCAAAGACAACATACAGCTAAGTGATGCCAAGATGTCATACTAATAGGCTAGCAATAAACAAATATACATATATACATGTACCGTACGTGTACATGAAGAAAGGATGTGCATGTTCAAGCAAGACAGAAGAGAAAAAATAAGCTGTACATGTAAAATGGGTTTTATTCAAGTTTGTAATTTTTTGCAATTTCAATCACAAGAATTATTACTACATGTGTATTAATAATATCAATTAAAACATACAGTTTTTCTTTTTCAATGCGAAAATTGCAAAGTGATAGTTTTTTCCAAATCGCTAACTTAAATGTAAGTAAATGTTAACATTAATAAATAAAAATGCTCTATTAGGCAGAAATATTTGACAAATATCCATACAAGATGCATGTGCGGTGGCACTCGTCTTCAAATTCGGGGCTGTACCTTTAAGGTAATTTTATCAGTAAAATTACATGCTGAAAATATATTTGTAAGTACAATAACAAAAATAGAAATAAATATATAAAAAAATATAATTAAAATGTTAAAAGTTATTTCACAAAAATAAAATCCATAATAAAAATTGTGTCTCTTATTTTGCATTATGTTCCACGATAAGTTTGGCATATCTGAACATGATTGCTTTATGGTTCTCTCTGTCTGATAAGATTATAGTCCTTAATGTTCCGCATTAAGTTGAATAACGTCTCTTAATCAATTCTGATATTTTGGTCACAGGGAATGCTATATGTATCAAGTTGAGATCTTAATCTCTCATTTCCTCACCTATTTACCGTGGCAACGTGTGGACACACCTGTGAACTGACCTGTAAAGTTAGACACTAAACATGACTGTGAATATCTCCTAACCCACTTTTTACTTACATGTGTGTGTACACATTAAGCAGGTCAGTGGTAACATGTCACATTCTGAATTGTCCTAATCACTGCCACTTCAACAAGTGTTTATATTCACACATCTCTACAGGTGTTTTGACTGAGGTAATGCCTATAAATACATTGATACATTAATTGACGCAATATACTGTCAAATGCTTCTTAAGACCTACACACGAACAGAATACACTTGTCTACTGATAACAGTTACTGACACCATTCAATTTGAAAATGCTACAACTTGAGAAAAATAATGTCCAGACGTTTTGATAAAAATACCTTTAATTCTATTCTCTCATATTAAATTTTATAGGGTTAAACAGTTGGGTTGGGTCATGTTGTGCTTCCATCAGAAAACTGTTCAAGCACACCTGTCATGGGCACAATCTCTCACTTCGCCAGAGAGTTCTGTTCACAACAGGAGGGTTAAACATGTTTAATAGTCCTATTACGAGGTATAATAATTTGCAGTAAAATAATTATTGTAATCATAATGGCTATTACATTGAGACTGCTGTAATTTTTTATTATGTCATATTAATATACCACATCAAGAGTGCATTATGTACTGAGATGATGATTTCAATCTCAACCCCATATCTGGTGATCAGAGATAAAGTGTAAACTCTACTTGTTTTAACAGTCGGTTGAACAAACATGGTGACTCAATCATCTATTGTTCTCTTGTCAATCAGGGAGAGTTGAATTGACCTCCTCAACTCCATGTCATAACCCAAAAGATTTCCCATTGCAGTTTGCATGCATAGAAAACATTTAAACAATGTGGAGTAATTACAAATGCAGCACACAACCAGTTGATTTCCAGCTACATGTACTAATAATATACATGTATATGTATATGCATACCAATACATTGAGACAATGTAGAGCAATTTATACAAATGTAGCACATGAACCAGTAGATTTCCAGCTACTACATGTATAAGCATATATATATAACTGTGCATTTGACATCCGATAACCGCTGATTAATAATCAATGTGTTCCAGTGGTGTCGTTAACCAAACAAACTTTATCTTTACCATAATTACAATGATATAACATAGCCCTGTGCACCATATTTTTTAGATTATATCTCATTGCATAGATACCATATTTTGACACCCAATAGCCGATGCCATTTTTGTTCTGGGGTGTCGCTGTGTTGTTAAAAATCAATTCATTTACCCAACTACAATGATGTAAGCAAACACTATGAAGCAGTAAAATATGAGTAGGACCCAGCTCAAATGATGAGATTCTGAATGACTAACTGTCTGACTTTCTGCACGTTTTAAGTTGATTTATCCACAAAGGTTCATGGGGACTTGAGTGCAGTCTGCCATCAAAGGTCAGATCCAAATGTTATGGCGGTGTCCAAAGCACATATATATGAGATTCCTCGTAATCATACTATTACACTACTTTCAGTTAAAAATCCCATACTGCACTGGAAGCCCATTTATACATGTATCGAATGAGATCATGTTAAGAAGATTGAATACCATTGTACATGTAGTTTCCTTGATTAAGTGCACAGAAGACGAATACATTGTAAGGTATATGTCATCCTGAGATCCAGCATCACCAGGGTTAAAGAGCCAAAGTAATAAAACACGCTA
>JAUTCZ010045798.1:0-12016 GCA_032273805.1 Melanodrymia brightae | reverse complement strand
TTGTGTATTACTGTAAGTAATATGTGTATAATATGTTCTATGGATCGCTGATCTGAAATAAAAGATATTATTATTATAATAGTTTAATGTGCATTTTTGCCTAAAATAATATGTTTCGTGCCAAATTATTGTAGACAAGTCCAAGGACTACAAATGCATTGAATATACATAGCTATGTTGATATTGTAAGCAATAATACTAGTATTTAAGTCAATGTTACTTTAGATAAAATAAAATGCTCCATGAGCGAGGAATATGTTACAAAACAACATTACACGGTGGCATTCGTCTTAAAACAAAACATTGTGCTTTTAACAATATATAGCTACGTATCACTATCAAGCTAACCCCATTGACATATACTATTGCTATGTTATTCATTGAATATTGTATTATATTTATTTATTTATTTGTTTTAGATGTTGACGTCTTTCTACAACTTAAATGGAATTTTACCTCCAGACACTGAAGACATATGTTTAAACGAAATTGATTGGACGTGTGCAGATTTGGGGATGACGTCACACCATCACACGTCAGGCGATCTTGGCGTGTTTTCTCAAGTTGAGACTCAACACACAAATAAAAAACGTGAAAAGTGCATTGAGTTGGAAAGTATACGTCACAAAACTGTATTTTTTCAACAACGTTCTGACAAACGCAAAAAGATACATAAATGCAATATGTGCATTTACCAAACTGGATTTTTGCCAAACTTGAAAAGGCACCAAAGACGTCATAGCGGAGAATTCTTCAGGTGTCATTTATGCTCGTGTCGGTTTTCGGACAAACATGAACTTTCCATTCACGTTAGTATACACTCTGTGAAACTGTCCTGTCAGATTTGCGGCAAGGAATTTTCATCTAGGTGGGGCCAACAATCTCATGAAAAAGCCCACAAGCAGGGACGGATTTAAAGATACAACTCTTCACTACATGTCACCCCAGCCAGTGATACACGCCTGGTTTATCAAATTCCGTGTTATGTGTTATCCTGTCTATGGGATAGTGCACATAAAAGATCCCTTGCTTATGTGGCGGCAGCGGGTTTCCTCTGAAAACATGTGTCAATATAACCATGCGTCTGACGTCCAATAACCGCTGATTTATAATCGATGTTCCAGTGGCGTCGTTAAACAAACAAACTTTATCTTTTACATGTCTCCTATATTAATACTATAGTAGGTACATGTTGATACATTATGTACAAACTTTATTCCATCAATCGTGAAGCGTCATATCGCGATTTATTCCCTGAATGTCTACCATGTTATGTGAAAGCATTCATCAATGTTATGATCTTTAGCCAGGATATGACGTTGCTTAAAGCTGGCATAAAAGGAACTTGCCCCACCGTATCTCCAATGGTGTGATGCTAGTATAATTATGTAAACATAATATTCCTGAGATGTAAAATGTTCCTCGACATAAAGTGAAAATTGTCGATTTGAAAGTTGAAGTAATCCTATCATATAATTGTCTGTAGTGAAATGTCGTTTGAAATCTTTTTTATAAAGATCAAGGTATGAAACAGTTGTTCTGCTTTCGTTTTTTTTTTTCGGTTTTTTTCTGTCATATGCGTAGATGTACCAGGAGCCAATTTCACAGGACACCAGAAGACTAGTTTACGACTAGTTGTGGACACAACCATAAGATTTCGATCGCTTACGGTTAGTGTGCGATATTGCGACAAAGTAGAGATGTCATGTACTCACGAATCACTGCCAGAAACCCATGGCGTTGCTTAAAATCGGCATATAATGAAAATACCCTAAAGTATCTCGGACGTTATGATATATAGACAGCATATGCTGGAGTAGATGGTATATTGCTCGACATAAAAGAAAAAAACTGACTGTCTAAATAAGATAACAAACACATCGTGACTCTGTGCACAGAGGTTTTATTAAATAAATAAGACACAGAAAAACAACAATCCACATCAGGTTGAAAACATGCAAAGAGACACCATGTCCCCAGTAGACCAAGTACTTGTTCTACCTGTACAGTCAATCAAACACGCACACCGCCCGGCCGATAATGTGCACACCGCCCGATCGATAATGTATTGACATTTCGCTCATTGGAGTTTTTATGACGACAGGTCAGACATTGTAACAAATATTATACACATATAAAACAGTGATGACCTGGGATATTTTTGCATTTTACTTGCCACCCCTACCCAACCCCTTGATAAAATGATACTTGATCTTCGAGAATTGCCAGATAGATACAAGCAGAAGAAGAAGAAACAAAATCTAAATTTAGAATGCCAATAAACTGCAAATCGTATAGTGGTGTAATAAGGATAAAAGGGGTTACTGGACCGGTTCAACTTCAATGGTAACCGGTTTCGGATTATCAAAACCTACCGGGCCAACAGATTTTTCGAGGGTTTATTTACGACAACACCAGTCCCAGTCCGGTAGTTGCCATGACAAAGTCCTCTGTAACGTCTTTCTGAAGGCTAGAGTTTTCTAAATGGTATCAGAGCACAGAGCTAAACACAGACGAAACCAACTGCAACCTCTGACTTTAGTGCGCTCGTCGGACCGCCCCTTTCAAGCCCTGGCTCTAAGGATGTATATAAATTTTGTCCAAACAGAAATGGAATGCGGTACACTCTTTGGCCCGAGAGGTTTCAATGGTTTGAAAGAGTAAACTATAATGTATCACACCAGTCGCCCATGAATCCCTAAATGACAGTCAATCATTTTGTGTTAATTGTTTTTGTTTTTTTTTCACTTCGATCTTTTTGCGACTATCATCTATTATGAACCCGAACCCATGAATGGTAGTCTTCCGGTCCAATAGTTGTTATTGCCTGGTATGGACATGTCGACGTCGCTCATTGGATAGGATTATGGCCTGACGTTGGCCCAATGTCGTGATTCACAGGAGAGTGGTGTGGGTAGGCTCCTAGACATGTTGTTCTTCTTATGCAGCAGTCTCCTCATCCGCCTGTTTACCCTTAAGGAGTGAGGTAAAAGCATTGTAGTCAAACTGTCCTTTTTCTAGAGGTGCCTCTTTCCACGTTTGTCTCAGCTGTAAACAAATGCAATCTATCGTCAGAGGTGTGAACAGAAATTATGCAATTATGTAAATAAACAAGGACTGTTGAGTTGGGTTGGGTCATTTTTGGTGTGCTTCTATCAAAAAACTGTTCAAGCACACCTGTCATGGCCACAACCTCTAACTTCGCCAGAGAGTTCTGTTCACGACAGGTCAAGGACGGTTTTCTCTTCTCTTAAAAACCCTCAATTATCGAAATTGACGCTACACGTTTCCAATAGACAATAGCAGTGACTTTAAATAATTAATTTAGTATAGCATTGAAACATATAGTCAATTTTTACATTTTACATCAACCAATTCTCCTGTAACTGTATAGTTATTAAACGTATTTTTAAGACGCCATTGAAAGTGTATGTATACAACTAATTAGATATCAATATATAATACTTACTTCATCCTGTGTAAAGTTATCACCCATATTTGTTAGCAAGTCCTTGATGCTGGAAAACAAATATAAACAATTATATAATTATGTATTGTAACTATAATATTTATTCATCTACGTATCTTATTTGTTAGTGATTTTAACTGGAAAATACAAAGCAAAGTACAAAGTATATAATTACATAAAATATACAAAGTACATGTACATTGCATCCAATTACATAAGTTACACAAAGTATGCAACGTACATTGTATATAATTATTTAAAATAAGTTATATATTATTACATAGTCATTACTATTAATTTATTATGTAAAGCAGTGAATATGGGCCCAACCTGTTTACTGCCTATGTTCTGGGGACAATAAATGTTTTTTGAAAAAAAAAGAGTTATATATTGTATCTAATTAGATAAAATATACAAAGTACATTATATATAATTACATAAAATATATAAAGTACATTGTAGACTGTCTAATTAGGTAAAATATGCAAAAGTATATTGTATCTAATTGTATATGCTAAAACAATTTGATCTCGCTTCTTGTTATTTAAAGCTATTATCTAAAGGGTTCAACATAATCGAGTTAATAAATATAATACGAAACGTATGTAATAAAGATAGGCACTTACTACACAGCGCATACATGTACTACATGTGATTAGATAAAAATGACCAATCACTGCAGGTTTATGACGGGTCAAGGGTCATTCACTAACATGTTTTACAAGTCATCGATGTCTTCTACGAACTACTATTCTTGGACACAATAACATGGCTTGTATTATTTCCAACTGAAAACAAAACGATTATTTCAACAAAGACGTATCTCTGCACAAGCTAGAGGCAAAGAGACTTTTCGAAAAACCAGTTGACTGTGTACTTACTATTCTTCTGGGAGGTAGCCTTTTCCGGATTCGTCAAACATGGCAAATGCATTCCTGATAGTGTCTTCTGGGTCGGTACCTGAAAGTATAAGCATTATTAAAGGCAATCTATCATGGAATGTTGATGCCTGATCTTCACACTAGCTCAGATTCTGTTACTCATAATTGCTATTGTATCAATAACAGGGAAAACAGTTACAATTTCCAGTTGTAAATGGTTCAATAAATGCAAAACATAATGTATAAAAGTTTGTTTTATAATTATTATATGAAATTGAATTAACTATTATTTCGAGTAAACATCTGATTTAAGCAAGCATATAATCACAAACCGGTGCCAATTAAAGACCCTCAATCAACGAAATTGGCGCCAAATTTTCTGCTGTACTGCGTCTGCGGACAATAACAGTGACCATAGACGTGGTAACGTATTATTTATACTAAAAAGTGGGTGGATGGGATGATCATTTGCTCCCCACCAAGTTACGCCATGTATAACAAACTCACCGCTCAATTTTTCTCCGAACAAGTTCAAGAACATGGTGAAGTTGAGTGGACCCGGGGCCTCCTTCAGCATCTCCTTCAGCTCATCATCTGGAGGGATTCTTCCTGCAAACAACAACACAACTTTAAAATGTCTGATGCAATACCTTATTTTGACTTGTTTTATGTTTTTATCATTTCGATAAAGACAGTCAAACATAATTCCAAATGTGTGACCTTCACCGTGAAATTTTATGGCATGTAATATAAACTTTCTTAGTTACAGCATTCGCTATCCATAAACATGTTTCAAAAAGTTATCGAAATTGTATTGATTTTTTTACCACTGTTAAAACTCAGCCTACGACGGTGACCAGATGACCTTGACCTATAAAGGACTGTACCTGACCAAATCATATAAAGTAAACTACGGCAAACGTCTGACACTTGTAAATCGTATAGTGGCTAACATTGGCTATACACAACTATATAACGTACACTTACCAAGATTTGAATACATGTCTTTAAGATCTTCAATGTCGATAACACCATCTCGGTTTTGGTCAATCATGGTGAATGCCTACATAAATTTGAAAACCAAAACATTCAGTTCATTTGGCAAGCTTACCACCAGGAACGTTATTTATTTTTACAACTTAATACTAAACCACAAGGACATTTATGCGATTGTACAAATAGTGTGGTAAAACTCGTATATAATATAATTTTAAGAATATTTAAATGCGTTAAGTTATTTTACGACATCCTATAGTCTAACCGTCTAACTGTTTAAACTAATAATGACATACTATAATACTGTACATGCACAACATAATGACATTATGCTACCTTACATAATTGACATACATGTGCTACATAGCTAGATGTTACATTACAAACATTGGTTTTGTAAGTGAAGCGCTATAACTATAAATCTGTGTATACATGATAATACAGGTATATAATATAATATAATATAATATAATATAATATTCTTAAATGCAAGTTTACATTTACAATACAATCTGATTTTAAATTATATGTGCTTTCCATGTCATACATTAGGAACCGACCATTTAATGTTCTGAGGCTTGTGGCAATTTGTTTGTACAATACACCTAAGATACAAATCCAATAAATAGATAGTACTGCAAATTTAATAAACATTATGTCTATTAAATTTGCAGCACTGTACCATGACTTTCCGTGATTTTCCACCAAAAACCGGTTTTTTGTTTTTAAGTCTTGGTAAATTAACTATCAATTTCGATGACTTCGCGAGTACATGCTATATCAATATCCATTCAACTCTGCCTTGTGCAGAGATACGCATTTAGCAATGTCAATGTTTGTCGTTTAGATTCCTATTCTTTCCATAATACGTGCGAATCCTGGACATAACATTATTACTTTTAAAATAAGAATCTTATATTAAAGCCCATACAATCCACTCAGAATGATTAAATGGTCGGAACCGCATTGGTGCATATAAGATAACTCTCCTGTTTTGTGAATCAGACCGGCCTCCGTGGTTAACGTCCCGGACTTCAGGCTGGTAGATACTGGATTCGAATCCCGCTCAAGTCTATGGGATTTTTAATCCCAAGTGAGTACTTCGCAAGTCTCAATGGGTAGGTGTACTTCCACTTACACTGACCAGTGTCCACAACTGGTTTAGTAAAGGCCGTGGTATGAACTGTCCTGTCTGCGGAAATGTGCATATAAAAGATCCTTTGATACTTATCAAATTGGAGTAGCGGGTGTCCAGAACTGGTTTAGTAAAGGCCATGGTATGTACTGTCCTGTCTCTGGGGAAGTGCATACAAAAGATCCCTTGCTACTTATGAAATTGGTGTAGCGTGTTTTCTGTATCATACTTCCTGACCGCGACAGACGTGCTTGAACCTTAATTGGATATAAGCACGTAAATAAGTTCTAGCTAACTAACTGTGCATCAGACAAGGGGATGACTAGGTTGTTGTAAACACGTTCATCACGCTGTAGTGTTGAATTGTAAGACAATGGGTTACTTGCGTACACAAAACGAAGACAATCATGTTGAAGAAAAGAGAGTTAAATGAGGTCTGATACTTTCACTGAAACGTGAAAAGAAACGAAAAGATTATTTCACATCAGCATCTATGCAAAGCTAGATCGTCAGCACTCGCAGCATTGAGCAGTACTACTACTATTGTCCCGTTTACAATCACTTGGATCACCCGAGAAGCAACCCGTCACGGGCGTGGTAGATACTGGGTTCGAATCCCACTCGAGGCGATGGGATTTCTAATCGAAGTACCGACTCTAGCGAGTACTTCGCAAGTGTCAATGGGTTGGTGTATAACACTTACACTGACCATTGTCCGACTACAGGTATAAACAGGCTATGGTATGTACTGTCCTGTCTGTGGGATATTGCATATTAAAAGATCCCTTGCTGTTTAGTAATAAGTAAAGGATTTCCTCTCTCATACTGACACTAACTTCTGGCAATCGAGGCAGTTGAACTGCATGTCCATCACAGACGTACTTTAACCGTATACTAACACTAACATCTGTCCTGGGCTGGCAACCGAGGCAGTTGAACTGCGTGTCCAGGACAGACGTGCTTGAACCACGCTGGGGTGTAAATATCTGTTTACGAACAATCATTTCTGGTAACGTCATTTTATGTTCGCGCTGCATCAAAGCGAAATAGGCCTACGTTTCTAGAAGCGTCGCATGCAAGCAATGCACAGCCTGCATATACAATATCAATGCATTTCGATACTTTTGGCATTTCATTGTAACTATAGTAACGTGACGCTGTGCGAACAAAAATAAATATTTAAATGCAGAGCAGTTTGGCGATGTCAAATTTGTTTATTTACAAGTTCTTTAATATGCTAATTCTGGCATGGAATTTCATATGGCGTTCAGATCGAACCACGTGTGAGCTGCCAAGAACATTGTGGAGATTGAGAAGGTTCTAATGGACAATGATCTTTTTTCATTTTCTAGAATAATAATAATAGAATTTAACATTGATTCGCTTTACATTGGGAGGCAATACTAATGTTTTAGGTCCTCAATTGCGCAAATATTCGATCGTTTCTGCATAATAGTGTACTTGCCCACTCTAGCCGTACATAGAACAGTGCATATACAAGGTTAGTGGGCACGTGAAACAAACGGGAACGTGTAAAACTGTGACAAAGATAACATAATTTGAACAAGAACACATTTGACCCATAGGTTTTTAACTTAACGAGTATCATGAAGTCTTGATATACTTCTGTAATGCAAATATGCACAAGAAATTACGGTTCAAATTGTGTCACCTTTTTTTTCAGTTTTCCCCAACAGAATTTCACAATTTTTTAATTTACAAAATTACTATAACATTTAAGTTATAATACAAAACATTTCTAAATATTTCTGTCTCATCTTTTTTAATTCCACAACGTAACCGAAAAATTGTTATTAATTAAAATCATATATTCACGCAACATAAGTAATTAGTACGTATCTCATTTTCATGCACTCACTTAGAAAATTTGTTTTATTATTATGGAAAGTGCAGTGAGGAAAAGATTTGTTATTCAAAGGTAGTATTATTATTATTATTATTATTATTATTATTATTATTATTATTATTATTATTATTATTGTCGCCCATGCTGGAAGTGTT
Source organism: Melanodrymia brightae (assembly GCA_032273805.1). Lineage (NCBI taxonomy): Eukaryota > Metazoa > Mollusca > Gastropoda > Neomphalida > Peltospiridae > Melanodrymia > Melanodrymia brightae. Next base: position 3,513 of record JAUTCZ010045798.1, on the reverse strand, counting down.
AGCAGACGCCGGATACCACCGGAAATGACGCAAGCAAAAAGGTGTCACCGGAAACGAAATTATAAAGAAAGAGTTAAGTCTCCATTTTGATTGGTAGATCGCACACCTCTTTGAACTCCTGAACCTGAGCTTGACGAAACATCGCAAAAACGTTGGATGTTGCACGATGAGCGCGCTTTGGTTCTTCCTTCTTTTTAATTGCCTGAAAAAGTACAAAGTGTATTCGGTGAGTAAATACTGTCCACTGCTACAGTGGAGCCACTAGTCATACCTCTTTCATTTCCTGCATCATTTTCTTGGAGAGTTTAGCGAATACGTTCGATGCGTGCCGCTCTCCCCGCTTCTTCACGCCTTCCTAATTAATAAGATAAAAGGAAAAAGACAATTTTACTTCACTGAGCTTTCAGCGAGCTCGAAAATGTCACCAGATTCTTTAAAAAAAAAATCATTTAAAAGTATTATTATAATAATTTTGAATGTCATTTCCAAATACTTCGTTGTTTTATTTGATTAAAGGGTTTTTTAATAACATTTTGTAATAACGAATTTTTGTGAAATTTATATTTATTTTCAAAATAGTATATTATATGTTGATATGCAACGCATTTACGTCCAGATATCAAAACATAATGCCAAAATGTAATATTTATAAAGATTGTTTGAATTTCAAAACCAATAATTTAATATTTTTCATAATCGATTATTTTTAATATATATGTAAATTTAAAACTGGTGTCATTTTGTTTTTGGTGGTTTTTTTTAATAAGATGGGTCCAAACCAGTCTAAGGTCTATTTCATCAGCAGCACACTCTCGAGAACGAGGCTAGCAACACACCAATGCGCATGTCCACTGCAACTAGCTCTGACGACAGATCTGCTACCTACAAGGGTAACTACACAATGTGATTAAAGCTGTAACAAAAGCCAATTATAACACATCAGAACAAAACAAACAACAAAAACTACCAACATCTCTATGGCAAGTACAAGGAACTGCAAACACATTGTGCGTTCTACTCTAAATATCATACACATGATCACACTCAAAATAACTACATTTATATGCGGCACCAAATAGCCATGGTATGGGGATGTTTTGTACATAATATGTTAAATATACGTCATTCATACTTGGCTCATTTAAAGGGCAGCAGAATTATGTGTAATACTGAAACACAGAGTAAGTGATTCCGTGTTGTTTTGTTTCCTAGTTATGTAATTGTGTGTCTCAAACACACCTTCAGCCTTCCAAATGCCTGCTTCCGCTATCAAGAGTAAGATGTTTTCCTTTTCTGACAATGCAACTTCGTCTTCGTTTTGCACGTGGTTCAGATATTGAGTAGTCAACATATTATTGTATGTAAAACGAAGACAAGATTTAAAACTTTAAATTGTCAAAAAAAAAGAAGAGAGAAAACGGTTCACTGTTGATAGCGGAATAATGCATTTGTGAAGGCTGAAAGTTTGTTTGTGTTTAGCGTTAATACATTGTAATAGCCGATAATACATCTTTAAAAGGGGATCAGTCATGATTTTGTCGCTAAAAGCACGATCATGTTGTGATAAAGTGATGCAAGTTGTTCCCAAGTCAATTTTCTTTGTAGAAGAAAAAACACTGGCCTTGTTTACCTGGATAACTGCATAAATTTTATTACATGATTTTAAACATCAACCAAAATGTCATTATATGAAGTACAATTGTTTGTTACACATCGTACGAATACCTCGCCAAAATCAGGAATGGGAAGAGTTCGAATAGTTCTATTGTCTGCTGGGGCAACAGAGCGGGAAAGTTTGACGCCAAAATCTGTGACTGATCCCCTTTATCAAACGAAACGGAATGTATAAAAACATGGTTGATTTCGTTGTTCATCTTCAGATACTCTTGTTTCGATAAGTCATCATAACGATTTGAAACAAGATTTCAAGATTTTGTCAAGATTTATTAAACAACACGCGAAACGATTGGTGCACCTATAATGTCTGCTCAGCTTCGTGAAATTGTATACTAAACCTCGTCAGTTGATTAATCCAAAGAAATGCGAAGACTAGAAAATCCTCGAAACGTATTTCAACATTTTCTTTGTGCATTACACGCTCTCTTGACAATAGTGGCAAATAGTATTACTAGAATAACATGGCATGTATATAAACTTACTCTAGATGACAAATATGTATTACCACTATTTTGAAATATGGGCCAAACTACTGAATGTTATTGAAAATACACTTAGGCAAACCCGAAGACATCCGGAGACAAATATCCACCGATTTAAACCATCTCAATGGTTCTTGTAATGAATGCAATTTCAGTGGAATATCGTGGATCCTCTCTTCCCTGTAGTAATCCTGTAGTATTTGACAATATCCACTCTGCCTTTGTACACTCACATACGCCCTGCTCCATCCCCCAAACCCATCCCCAGATTTTGGACAATGCCGATCTGTCACATATAATGTTATGCGATGTTAAACGTGAAACCGCTAGAATCTTGTTTCAATGACGTTGGTATTTATGGTAATCGTATTTGAATTTAACTTTATAATGGAAAACAAACTTGTAACCTATTATAACGGACACACTGTCTTATGCCTATGTACATAGTTCTTAAAACGTTCCGTAATGTTCATTATGATAATTGAGTGATATAATTATAATTAATAGCAGTGAACTCCAAATGCATGTGTACATGCAATACGTGCGTCATGGACACACGACAAAGTGTACGACTGAACCATGCAGTGTGTAAGCATTGCAAGTCCGGTAGGAATGCTTCCGATAATATCGTATAACAAAAAGCGTTAAATATGATTTAATAAGATAAAACTTTATAGAATGAAACAAATAGTCTGATCCATAAGGTTGAGATATAACCTGTAAGGAAAACTCAACAAAACTATGATAATATGATAAATGCAAGTCCGGTTTGGACAAAGATTGCTGATGGATAATATTGTTTTCCTAATTGCGTTATACATGCTTCAGGCTTTACCCCAGGATTTTTTTCTGATGCTTGCATTTTCAAAATTCAGCGATAGATTACATATATTACACATTTTACAGGGACAAGCAACTGAATTTAAGGCCCTTACAAACCCCTTACATTAGATCAAAGCGCTTAGTTAGACAGGTAAGGAGTAGGGCCCCCTAGACTTTATGGCTCTGGGGAAACCTCTGACATTGCTTCCATACCTCGGATCATACGGACTTACACGTTTTTACACCGAGTATTGCCAACTCTTCGCTCATTTTCGATAACATCCATAATATTTATTCCAATCGGCCTGCGTTTATTATTTATAAGTTAATACTGCCAAATAAGACTAACTGAAGCAACGTATTTTTGTTTGTCAAAATGGTATAACTTTGCGGGTGAAACACCAAGTTATATATTACATATTGACGTTTTATTTTTCAGAAAATTGAAGTTTAACTATACTTCGTGTCACAACATTTGTAGTATGTTTTTCGTAGATAACTTTAGTTTCGTTTAACGTAGAGGAAAAAGGTA
>JAUTCZ010045787.1:0-12017 GCA_032273805.1 Melanodrymia brightae | reverse complement strand
TCTATTTCATCATTCAGGGTATTCTTGATCGACGATTATTCTATTTCATCATTCATTGTTTTTTTGTAATATTCAGATTACAGTTAGCTTTGTGTTTTTATAGGTGGTCATGGAGCAGAAAGGACCAATAACAGAACCTTCTACAGCAAAATGTTAACAAAGCTCTGGCTATAGGGTGAGTTGGTTATCCATACAATAAACGTATTTCTAGACTGTCATTCAGTGCTTTCTTCATTGTTCATCATTTCATTTCATCATTCAGTGCATTCTTAATTGTTCGTTATTGAGGTTATTTCACAATGAAAAAATTTTTGTTATTGTTTCCATTAAACACACCCACCATAATAAGTTACGTTCAAAAAACAAATGTAGGCTTCTCAAATACAAAGTGTCATTAATTGTATGGATTGAACAAAATAGGTATTCTATTTATTGTCAGTATGCAAAGTATATCCACGCATAGAAAATAAAAGATGTACTGTTATGTTATTATTGGCATGACCAAACCACATATAATTATAAATGACACCCTAAGTCCAATGATGGCCTTAGGATTAGTATGCTTATGTTTTAAACTAATTTTTTTTTACTCTCTAGGCACTTACTTTAGAAGTGATATCAACTCTTTCCAGTCAGGTATTTTAAACAATAAATTGTATGTAGTTGTATGGGACTTTGAAGGGACTGGTTCAATAGATTGCGATTTATTCACTTTGTAATCAAATACATACATGTACATTTAAAATGTACAAATATAAGTGATTTCCTAGAACATAGAAATGCTGTTGCCATGTTGAATTTGGCTCATAATGCATATTTTCCTGTTATTATTTTAAATTAAAAACAACATAAACTGTTTATAAATAAGGGACCGAAGAAAAACAAATTCACAAAAAAACAATTTTTTTTTTTTTACGGGAACGGAAAATGGGTTACGCAAAACAACTATTGCGCGAACGATGCGCAAACGACACGATCGTTTGCGCAATTTTCGCAGGCCTGCTATTATTGCGCAGGCCCAACATGGCAAGCAGAAATTCGAGTAAACCCGATAAATAAAGATATTACGCATTTGCTAATACATGTAGTACCATACATCAACAAATTGTCAGTTTTTTAGTGTGGGACATGTAGTAAAAGGGTAAAAAAAAACGTCCGACATCCCTGAAAAATATAATTTCGTTTTCAAATGTGAATTTTAAAAAAATAAAACTTTTTTTTTTTTTTAAACTTTTTTTTTTCAAACGTGAATTCCATTTCATAATGTGAATTCCGTCCGTTTTCCGCGATCCCGGAAAACCATTGGGTCTAAACAAGTAATTAAAAATTCTCGAACAAGCAATCAGTGTGGTGATGTTGAAGGTTTAGTTTTAGCATCTATACTGTGGAATTGGGAGAGAAACCAATATCATATGTATGACCTTTATTTATTTTTTTGGTGAATGACAATTTGTGGTACTCATTGTAGATTTTGGTTAGCTTGCCAAGAGCTAAAAGGACTTCCAATGAGAGAAGTCAACAAGAAGGTGCATGAAATATTCACGTGAGTTTCATTAGTTTACTGCTTTTCTATGTTATGTGACAAATTGGTAAACAGAAATATAATATAGTTATCATTGTTTCCATGTTCTAAAATAATAGAACAGAAAATCAATTTCCATCGATTTTTTTGACCTGTTATCTTTAAAAGTTTATTGAATCAAATGATTTCCCAGATTAAGAAAAGATAAAGTTTGACTGCTTAACCATAAAAGCACAAAGATAATTAATCATTGGATGTCAAAAAACATGTCTTCTACATGCACTTTTTCATATATTAAATAGCACATACCATGGCCTTTGCTGGACCACTGGTTGGAATGGATAAAAAACAGCCTTGCATTCAATAACACTGGTGTTTTGCTACCGACATAAACAATTTGACTGGTATCGATCGTGTACTATCATATCACATTCATTTATATTAGATGCAAACATCGGTGTCAAAATGTTTTGTGTCGGTAGCAGAACGCCCGCGCTATTGAACACAAGGTAATTCTAAAGAGTACTAAGGATTGATCCTTTGAACTGAAGCTGATGCTGTAACCACTGAGTGAGATCCTGCTCTAATACACAAACTGTGGAATCAAAGTGATGCATTCTTATTTAATATTTCAGTGAATTCCTGGCACCTGGTGCTAATAACCCTGTCAATGTAGACTGCCATGTCATGGAGTTGGTACGGCGGCGCATGGAGAATAGTCCAACGAGATTTTGTTTTGAAGAAGCTCAGGTGAGACAACCTAGCATTATATTACCGGGCATCAAATAATTATAATTATTGCTGTTTGAGATAAATCTAATAACGTTATTTCATAGCAAACAACCAAATTTAACATTACAATAAAACTTAGTGTTTATAGATTTTTTCACTAAAATACATATATATATTCCAAGGAACATTTTATGCTAGTTTTATTTTTCATTATTATGGATATTTAAACAAATAAAAACATTTCTTTGCAGTTATTGACTGTAACTTTATCTTTGACAAAACAAAGTTGACCAAACATGACCAAACTATTATTTGGACATTCATTATAGTCCTTAATTAATATTTTTTTAATTTTAGTATGTCATATGTTTGTGTCATATACATGTTTCTACATCATTATTGTGTATTTCCATGAAGGACCATATATTCAAGCTGATGAAGAGTGACAGCTACAGCCGGTATCTTCGCTCAGACATGTACAAAGAATTTTTGAGTGGAACACGGAAGAAAGTAAGACTTCTGCCAGTTATGTCAAGTAACTGGTCGGCAGGGTTCAAGCTCTGACTACATAGCACTGTAAATACCACTTCCTACTCTTCTCTCGCATTCTGTTTGAAACGTCCAAACATCTGTTATTATTTTCTTTTGCATTAAGCTTATCCGAACTCAAGGGAGACTACACTTGGTTTAAGTTGTAACTGTTTGACACAGTTGTCTTCCATTTTAGTTTAATTAACATAATTGGCATAGTTTCTATTAACTCTTTCGTGGTGATGTTATTTGACATTAATTATGGCCAAGTGGTGAGCACAATTTGGAGACATTCAAAATTGCTAAATTTGAACAATTAATTCACGTTTTAAACTACTGTGACTATTAATCTATTATTTCTATATTTCACACACATTATAAATATAGGATGCATGTGATGTGCATAAATGATGTTGCCATGGTAACTTGATGTTGCTTTGTAACATGTCTGCCCCAAGTAAAGTTACACACTACTGGCAACATACCACATTTTAAAACTTTTAGACTTTTGAAAATGTCATCACTAAAGTTAACTTCGGTAATTGTTATATAGAAAAACTAAAAACTGGATGTAGACAACAATGAGGACATTTTCTCTTCACTACAAAGGGCAGAATACAGTAGTATGTCAAGTTTACAATGCTTTCACCACTTGGGACGTTTACTCAACTTCCACCATAAAAGGGCTAAACTAAATGAAGTATAAACACATATTAGAAAACTTATTCAAATGGCAATTGGTCTATATTTCATTGCCATTATTTTTTTTTATATTATTTTAAAATGTTTGAAAGCTTTTTTTAAATATAAGAGTTCAATGGAGTGATAATTTAAAATTTGTTTTTAAAATTTAATGTCTTTGGGCTACATTGATTATTTGATTCATGATGGAAATGTTTTACAGCAGATGCTTATTTTCTGTTAATTATTGGAAATAATTATATTTTGTTCTTGATTGATTCATTTGAAAGAAATAATTAATTTTCAGATATTGATTGAATGAGTGTGAATGTATTAGAGAGAGCATGGTTTCAAAAGAGAGGAAACAGATGTGTTATAAAAACAGTAGAACTTCTTTTGCTAAATCTTGTTAACATATTGTTACACTGCAAAATCCAATTCCATCATTAGTTATGGTTTTCTGAAAATAAATACACGTATAGCTAAATGCAAAATTTGTAAAAACATTTACAGACAATCATGTTTCGCATATATTTTCCAGTTTGTAAATGAGGATGGCTCAAAATATCATTTAAATATAGTATACGAAAGAAAAATGGAAACCTATGGATTTGAGATTGCTTTGTGTTGAGCTTTTTAATTTGTCCATGTTCAAATGCTTTTATTGTGTTGTGGGGGTGCTGAGCTGTTCTCGCAAATTTAGCAGAATATTTTAAAACTAACTTACTAAACACTGGGTGGCATGAGAATCCACATAAAGGTATTTAACACCTGTTTCCATCCTGCTAGCTATTAATTGCTAACTCTGTGTTACTGTAAGTAACTTGATTCTGTGATCTTGACATCCTTGAAAACATTAATCCTTGGGTGAACACTGCAATCTGCTGCATAACATGCATGTGTTGCTTTGGAAAGAACATTAAAAAACTCTTATTTTTGTTTTTTACTAACAAAATGAGAAGATTGCTTACATAAAGGTGAAATGTTTTCAATGTTGGGAATTAACTTCATGTTCAGATTATAGGTTCTTTAATATTGTTTATAGCAGTTAGTTAATCAGCTTCATAACAACTTAGGGTACAAATTAACTTAAACAGTTTTATTGTTTTGGCCGCTTAGCAGCATTGTTACTTGAACATTTACTAAATTTTACATTTTAAAATAGTCAAAATGTACGAAATATAGCTTACGGAAATGATTGTTTCAAACAAAATTTGTTAAAATATGCAAATTGTTGTTTTTGCAAATGTATAGTTACAGAAATTTATTAGAATAAAATATGTGTCAGATTTTGGCCCAACGACAGAACAAATATATTGTGTGGTTCGGGCAACATTATGAAATCCAGTTCGAAAATTGTTTTTCATTAGCTATGTATTTATGGTACATTATTTTTTAAATGTTTATAAAACATCTAATTTTCCCTAGAAAAAGATATCTATAATATATTATAACATATTATGTATAGGTTACCCTAACCACACAACTATTTGACATGTTCATGTTTTAAATCTGCTTTTTTATGTTAATTACTGGCTTACCACCACTTTGCTTTGTTAGGCTTTACATGTTTTGTTTCTCATAGCTTCAGTTATGTCCTGTTTGGTTATATGTACCAGTAGTTATAGTTTGGTTGTTTCCATCTAGTTTAAATGTTACACAAACAGCTATTTTTATTGTTTCTACTAAGCTTATGAGATATACTAAATCTCTTCAGAACTGAATGGTCTGAGATTTGAGTTTGCCGAAACTAATGGTTTTGCATGTTGCTGCTATTTCTCACTTTTTGCTATCATTTCTGTTTTCAACCTTTTCTGCCTTGGTGTGAATGTGGTGAAGTTCCCTCCTACAGTTACAAATTATGGATTCCTCTTGTAAACTGTCAGACAGGTTGATGTGGATCAAGTGGTCATTGGGTCAATAATAATTGGGGAGGTCTCCATATCTCTGAAAAAGAGGTTGGAAAAAAATCCCTAAATCCACACCTGATTTGGTTTATGTTATGGTTGTCTATTTTTATTTAATTCAACCCATTTTAGTAACTCTGGCAACTGGATTGATCCTACAAACTCAAAGTTCTTATGCCATTTATAATGCAATAAAGTTTGTTTGTTTAATGACGCCACTGGAACACATTGATTATAATCAACAGTTATTGGACGTCAGATGCACGGTTATATATTTATTATGCCTGTACAAACAAAAAATAGACAAATATTTTCTGATACTGTAGCAGCATTGGTGTTGGAATTAAAATTATCAATTAATTAAAAATAATTCCATATATTGTACATATATTACAATTTTAAAATATTGTTCTAGTATCCATTACCAAATGTGTAATATACTATATAGTTATTTGAATGTGGATATACTCTACTTACGGTGTAAAAGACCACCAAATTATTGGTTTCAGATGAATTAAAAGGTTAAGACATAATAAATACGTGATTCTATACAATTATAATGTTAGTGTTGAATTTCACACACTTTTACTTTAATATTGCAAAATTTGCCTGAAAATTCAATATTAACTTGGACTCTTGAAATGACTGATATGTAATACATGTATTTGCTATGAAAATTCAGTATTGACTTTTGAAATGACCGATAGGATTTGATATTCATCTGAAATCAATACTGACATGAGTTATAGTTGAACATTTGAATTGATATTGGTCTGAAATTCAATAATAGTATTGACCAGAGCTGTGTCTGACGTTGGGAGTTGAATGCTAAATCAAATATTGCAATTGAATAATATTAATTTTATAAATATAATATTATAATAGCAAACTCCTGAGTTGGTAGAGTAGTCTTGAAAATTCCACCATGCAAAATTTTTAAAGATTCTGCTTTCTCTTAACATAGATTGCTTTTCTTCAGCTGACAAGATCAATTATTCCCAAGCTACCCAGCCTAAACATTGGAGCAACAACATCATGATACACTGTTGAAGCACTGCTTTGTCTTCATTTGCACGACCCTACCTCCACTCTCACTGAATGTGATTGGTTAATTCGTTAGCTTGGTGGATCAATCTGATGCCTTCTCTCACAGCCTGCTCGTTTGCTGCATGAAAAGACTGGATAATTTGCATTGGTTACAATCAACATTTTTGAAACTTTGTTGAGTGGGTGATATGTCTTGAGCTTTGCATGTCCTGTTCTTCATATGCAGAACACACTCTTTCTTTGTGCTTTTCCATCTGTCCTTTGCAAAACTAATATTTCCTTGCTTTTCTGCTGTTTTCAGAGCAAAAAACGGCTAGAAATAAGAAAGGTGTAGGTATTTCCTGTGACTAGCTGGGAATGGTTTTATAAACAGTACTTGGAGGAACAAATTCTTGGCACGTGGTACATGTTGTGTTGGGCATTCTTGTTGTCTAGTGTGGCAACCTGGCTGAAAGCTTAGTGGTGGTACCATCTTGCATTTGTCATCCCTGTCGGTGGGCTTCTTGCCTCGTCTTGTGTCAACCGTGCTTTCCATTTAAGCGGACATCGCTGGACAAACTTCACTTTCATCTGATTAGCAAGGCACACAGCACCTGAAAAGAGAGACTGGTCGGGCAACAAAGAGTTTGAAGATCTATCCACATCCAAGTGTTGATATTGTGATGAAAGAAAAGAAAGTTCACTCCCTGAATACGAGAGTGGTTGACATCTGTGTTGTGCATCAAGACAGAATGTAGTGATTATGTGATATTGTGTGCAGACAGGTACAAACAAAAGTCTGTTTATATGTAAATCACTGTATTTGGACCAAATGGGTAATTTTACAACCCACGTTACTGTGCAAGCAACATGCTGGACTCCTTCATTCTTTTGTACAGTCATTGGGGGTTCCTTGGTGTAAGACGGAACATAACACTGAGCCTTCATTTCAATCAAACTTTGTGAGATTTCCCAAATTTGTTCATTCAGAGGAAACAATCTTTTAAGATTGAGCCAACAAGGCAGTTTTGAAAACAAAATATGGATACCACAGAATGGCCTAAGTAACCAGTAGAAATATACTAGCCAGAATGAGTAATTGGAAACTAACGCTTGTAAATTTATTTAGTAATCCAAATAATCTTTCAATTAATTTCAGTTTGATTTGGTAATAAGAGCTACACATATTAACAACTGTAGATTTTTTAAAACCAGCTTACATCTTGTTTCAGGAATTTAATTGGTGCTGTCTTTTTAAGTATGCAAAAGGCATTTTTCATACTAATCAACCAATTTTTCAAAAACAGCTTCTTAATTATTTAAAAATGTTTAAATGTAATGATATTCTGTATGCTCTCATATTGTGCTTTCTGTCTTGAAAACAACTGATTTCATTTGGTTATGTGTCGGATTCCTCAGGATTGTGTTATAAATAGACAAATTTGGTGAATCGCCTTACATGAAGGACTCGCCAGTCATTGACATGATCTCAATGATGCTCGTTTCATCAACTCATCAAACATTGATCAATTATGTCATCGAGTCATAATGTGATAATTAACTGTGTTTGTTCATTATGGCAGTGTACATTAATTGAAACAGAACTTTGGGCATTTAATAGCCACAGTCTGAATCAGACTATTTAGTTTAAGTGCCAAAATGAAATGTTAATTTATAGTACTGCAATGGGATATTGTATTTCATTTCCTGCTTATATCTGTTTTATTTTGCATAATGCAGGATGTTTAAGTTGATTTTATTTATGATCAGAATGTTATTGTTTTTGTTATTATTTATTACATTTTAAACAAATTTATGTTTGTAGTGGCCATTTTAGAACCTACATATTACATTAGCCACAGAAATGTTTTGTCAATTTTAGAGGTAAGCTGGTTGATAATATATTGTCACCAGAAGACCAATGCATTAATGACCAAAGCAAAATATTTGTAAAGTGATCCTGTCACAGTATTTTAGTGCAATATTTATAGACTGGTACTGCCATACATCTAAACTAGTCAAAGAGTTCAGTCATTCCATAAAATGTATTATTGAGATATATTTGGAAGACATGATGCGCAATTGCACTTAATATAAATCAAAGTATATATTATTTTGATGTATAAAACTATTTAAATAAATTAATGCTTTCACCTAAATGGAAAATAAAGGGCAGTGGTTATTTGTATTGTCTAATGCGTAACAGTCTTTAAACATGGCACCGTAAACAACTGTGACCAGTTCCCTTTAACTAAATGTTATATGTTCAATCTCATTGAAATACTCTCAATACCGGTACATAACAATCAGTAAATTATGACTTGTCTGTATTTTGTAACATTCACATAATGTTTTATTGCCATTGATTTATATCTCAAACCATTTTTTAATTAAGTTCATATTTTCAATGGAGTTGTATTGTGGATTTTGCATTAAACTGCTGTTACTTATGTTATTATGTAAGATGCTGCTGGTCTCTGTAATGGTCAAATTTAAGATTGAGGTAGGCCTACTTGCACGGTTACGTTGAATCATTTTTCATTTTTTAATGAAATAAACACAGTGAAAAACCCTTAAATTTGTATCCATTCCTAATAGTAAGACACATGAATGTTATATTCAGTGATGTAACCGTGTTTCACCCATAAATAAGACATTTTAAACCAGTGTTGTTGGAATTATGGCTATGAATTATATGTACATGCACTTACCATTGTCGGACAAATATTCTAGTATTAGAGCTTTTTTCTTCTTTTGATTTGTGTTTAATTTGATTTTCTCTGCTCTCAACATGATGACAAGTGCTCTATCAATTACAATAGTGAAGTACATGTACTAAAAGGTGCATACAAATTTGGAATTGTGGATAATTTTTATAACCTTGTTACAAACATTTCAATGTTTTGTCTTAGCCATATCGACTAATCTACAGATCCTGAAATAAAAATAAATACAAACACAGTTTCATTTGCTACATGCCATAAATATACTACAGTATTGCATACATGTATTTATAATCAAATTGATCTTATTTGTTGCCTCACAGAAGCAAGTATTGGTTGGTCCAGCTAATTTAATGCGATAGCATTGGTATGAATTTTAGAAAATTGTTCATGCCAATTCTGCTGGCCCTGATTATTGAAATTTAATTATAGTATATAAGAATTACAACATTGTGATAATATAGTAACTAAGAAAAGCAATTTTATATGCTTTAGGTATGTTGCACTTTTGTTTTTTCTGGATTCAGTTTTGGCTTGCTATTAATTTTTACGAAAGTGCCTGGGATTTTATTTTTATTGTGTCCAAATTAGCGTAATTTTGGCTGGGAACACATTTTATCTACTCAGTTGATAGTATTTGGTATGCTGAGCTTATTGTAAAATATTGGTCTCTGCCAATCATCTGAAACATGTTTGATACATGTACTTTACTTATTAATAAAAATGTCATGAAGGTATGAACTTGTTAAAAATATATTCGTAAATTGTTAACAAATATACATTCCCCAATATTTGAAGTTGTTCCCATCCTTGCCTTATAGTTACTGTATTTCTTCTAATAAAATACAAACTACACTTTCCACCATCCATGGTTTGATTCAGAATGTAAAAGTTCAAAATATTGCCAATGAGATGTTTTATTAATGAAGGTAGTGGCTTGTACATATTTGTCTACAAATAATAATATATTTCCTGCCAAACAAAATTTATATCACCAGTAATCAATATAGAGATTTGAATTATTTAAATTATAGAAGAAATATAGTATCATTTGGTTGGGAGTAGTTATATATATATATTTTATACTGAAATAAATCTTTTTAATATTTTGCCAATAGCACCTGACCATACTATAAATAATGAAAATAGTTAAGCTATAAAAGCCTTGTACAAATTTGAAGTAGAAAGAGAGAAGTAACAAAAGCATACTGTACACATGTATAGTTAGTAGTATTAGGTATGCTTTATACTGACAGTAAATATGAACATTCATATTATGTGAAGTTAGTATGGAATTTTGTACATGTGTGAATGAGAAACTAGGTACGTCAGAATTTATACCTACTTTCTGCAGTTTAGTTATTGTAGAGACATGGTATTGTTACCTCATAAAAAGTCATACTTCAGCTGTAGCTACAATTTTCAAAGACTTTTACATATTTTACTATTCTAATTAACAAGTACACCATGCATGCAGTTTACATTCTAGTAAAACGTGTACAGCATGTATCATGTTTGCAGATGTATGGACAGAAAAAAGAAGTTACATAGACTTTAAATTGTAATTAAACACATTCAAAGACCTGAAATCTGATATTTTTAAATCAAAGACTTTCATGTAACAATGTTTGGCCACAGAATGTCAAATATATTTGTTTAAAAATAGGTTCCTATATTTATTGTTATAAATGTTTTACCAACATTTCGTCAATAGGTACCATCTTCAGGGTAGAAGGTACCTTTGTTATGTTAAAGTTTAAAATCCATAAAAAGAATTTACGTGTATTAAATCTTTTTTTGGTTTGATATAAAGGCTCCAACACGGGCCTCTTCAGAATGTTTATTTGTAATTTAAGCCATAAATCAAACTCATGTTTCATACAGACTTGTGCAAATGAACACTTGTAACTGTATACGTACTTCCTTGATAAAGTATATATGATGGCCGACTAAAATGACAAATGAGAGAACAATCTGGCTGAGACTGGCTCATTCTGTGCTTGCTCTTGTGTTGAGCGTCCTCTGTAACATTCAATGGATGGACGAAGCCATTAAATGACTCAAAACTTAAATGTAAAAAAACTGCATCCTTGTTTTATTTATACTGGTAATAGATTCTGTTTCAGCCGACAGGGTAAGGCTGTAAAATGTTCATCTCAAGGGTTAAAGAAAAGATGGTCACAGTGTAAATTGGTTCATATTTACATGTGAATGTTCATCTGGAAGAAAACAGCCCTGTATAGAAAATATTATACATAGATTTCATAAAGTTCAGTGGCTGAGCTATACAGTAATATATATTTAACATAGTTATCTCCCCATGGAAATGACCGTGTCGACATGCTGATTTGCTTTTGTTCACAGTCTATAATATATGCAAGCTATTGCTATTGTTTTATTTGTTACAGATTTAAATGTGATATTTTTTCCCCATCTATTTCTAAGTACTTCGTCAGAATATTCAACTTGAAAAAAGCTAAATCCACACAGTATATTTGTTACATGAATTCTTATTAAGTTAATCAACCAAAACCACATTTATAAAATTATCTGAAAGGTGTGTAAGAGATAATTTAATTTTATAAACATGTATAATTATTGTTAACATGTCAAATCATTTACATTCGTTCATTTTCTCATCATGTTGTCTGCACATCATCATTAATAGGCCAGTCTAAGTTCTGAAACCTGGTGTTTCGCTGGAATATATTTCAGGAGAGCAAACTGTATAAACTACTTACAACTTAATCTATGATTTACAAACTCTGATTCCATTTATATGACATGTCAGAATGAAACGAAAGACAAATGCACTGTATATAGTCTAGTGGCTGGGAGGGTTCCCGTGTGCATGAAATGTCCCCTAAGTTACTCTTCATATTCTTTAAGTACGGC
>JAUTCZ010045776.1:0-12018 GCA_032273805.1 Melanodrymia brightae | reverse complement strand
GAACAGAACTGGATGTGGATTCCAACATCCACATACGTATCTGGATTGGGATCAATGCGCATCGATACCGATCGTAATTGTCTTCGGTGTGTCCACAACTGGATTGAATGCGCATTGGATGTTTGGTGTGTCAACGGTATTAGTTGGAACTAGCATAACTCAATGGGTCCAATGAGGAGGATCTATTAAGATGGACGATCTTGCGCTGAGCTACATCCGAAATAATATCATTTTTTAAAAATGTTTTTTAGTAATCTCCAAAACAATATTGCCGACTAAATTTATACAGAGAATGGGTCATGAAAGGACGCGAACAAATTGAAACCTGTTCATATATACATTATTCAGCTAGTGACATTGATCTCAGTGATGCACGTCTGTTGGACAGTAACAGGTGACTGACTAACAACAACAGACACCCACTGAAAAAGATAGCAACAATGTGTTTACACCAGCTTCGCATCACTGTATGTGACAAACTCAAATACGATGCTTGACCTGTGTATGATTAATAATTCATCAGGTATATTTATCGAGTTAACACATTGTCATCTAGACGGTGGAAGAAGTAGCGCATACTAAATTTGTTATGAGAATGATCAATAGAGTTCCTGTGCACAAAGCATAAAGTATTGATTATTTATTCAGCTCCCCCTGGTGAAGATGTAAACTAAAACAAAGAAGCATAATTATGTATGTATGTATTTTTGACGCCCAAACCGCAAGGCAAAACTATACTATGGTGTCAACAATTATATCACAGTACGATGGTCTATCACATTATCAAATGCGGTATATATAGTGTCAACAATTATATCTCTGTACCATGGTTTAGTATTTTATCAAGTGTCGTCTAAGTCGTGTCAACCATGATATCTCTGCACTTTGTCCAAAGCGGTCTAAGCAATTATATCTTTTTACAATAATCTATCACTGTGCCAAGTTTCGTTGACGGGGTATCAAACATTATATCTCTCTGTACAATGGTCTATTGCTTTGTCAAATGTTGTATATGTGGTGTAAACAATTAATTTGTGTACCATTGTATATCACCGTCGTATTTCGTATATGTGTTGTCACAATTATATCTCTATACCATTGTCTATCACCATCAACATGTCAAATGTCACCTGTATGGCGCTGACAGTTATATATATATATATACCATGATCTATCACTTAGTCAAAATGTCAATACTTATAATATAATAAAGTCCAACACATTCCTAGTCAAATGAACTGAAACCTTAAACCGACCATAGAGAATACTAGTGAGTTCAGTTCAAAGAGAGATCGTATGAAAATACCAACAGACTTGGTATGAAATATTTCCAATCAATAACCAACTAAGACAAGTGAAGTAAAACCTGTAATTATATGTCCTCTGTTGCCCCAAGACGACTATAAAGATTATTGTGTGCACGCATTGGTCTTATCGTACTCTCACGGCGCTAGTAAGTGGCCACCACAGAAGGACCATGATTCGGTTTTTGAGTATAAATTTTAAATTACTTGGTATAGTGTTCTCTGTTTGATTGTCTGTAGGCCACGATTAATCATCATGCATACAAGAATTCCGTGAACATTATACCCTGTGTGAACAATTAATATAGTTCATTTTCTGTTGAATTAGGTCGCTATTAACGCCGATGAAACTGCAATATGTTAATAATATAGTAAACAAAAATGTTAAGGATCAATGGGTAATAACAGTGTTGATCAAAATGTATGAAAACCTCGAAGATAATATTGTAATGTAGGACTTATTGTGTCGCCATTACTACTGCCAACCTCCCCAAACAAAGATCAAACACAAAAAAAACGATCGGTTTACAGCACATTTTACTGAGTATATATTGAAATTTGGAATCCAAAGTGACAAAGGGTAAAACTAATATCTGCATATTATTATCGCACACGTGTGCAAACAGGTCATTTGCAAAACACACATGGTGTGGAGTCGAAATTAACACTAAGAGGTGTAAAGTGTTTTAATCACTACATAATGTCTGTCATTTTGATAATACTGATGGCCATGAAGAAGCTACTGTGGATGATCAGTATATTGCAGACACAGACACTCTTTCAATGTTTGATTTTCATCATGCTAATAGACAATTTCTGTTTCGATTATCTTTTTATCTGTTAGTCATCATAGGTGGCGGATAACGAGAGATGTCGCATGCAATTAACTGGTGCGAGAGACCAACTCCGCAAAGGCTGTATTAGTCGAACTATTTTATTCTTTCCGTTGTCTATCTTTGAATTATACCTCATAACCTATATTAATACAAGTGTGTTGATTATCGTGGTTTCTTTCCAATTCCAATTGATAGGGAATTAACGTGCCTATGTAAAAAAAATGGTTCAAGCACGCTTTGTTGCGCTTTAAAAGACATAAGATTTCAAGATTTATTCAACAACACTCAGATACATTACAATGTGTAACATACATGACAAGAACACATATTAATATTAACACATATACATAATTCATATTTGATCAACACACAAACCTGATTCAGTCCTGTTTCTTAATAGTGGACCTTCAAATGCAAGAACTAATTATATTAGGCGAGTGGACCAAATTTGGATCTAATAATTATGGTGTTTTTAACACATTTTCTCTCGATGTGGAGAAGGGTTCGTTCGAATCCTGACTGAAGGGTGATTCTAGTTATATTACATTTACGGATCCTCATTAAACAATTACTACAAAGTCTAACTTCCTAAATAATTTAATATACAGCTAACGTTTCGAACATTACCTAAACATTGACCAGAAGATGGACCCAGGGTGATAATGCGACAAGGGACATAGGAAGGTGACTTGGTTCGCCTCTATAGAAATCTTTAGAAATCTAAACGTGGTCCACCAGATTGATCCGGACAGATGAAGCAAGAAGGAACGTAGGCTGGGTCTTGGTTCCCCATAGAACGTCTAAAAATCCAAACAGGAATAGGGGATGTATTTAGGACGTTGACGCTACAAATGGCGTGCGCATAATATGGCTTGTTTGTCTATAAATCCAAAACAAGCACCTGGAGATTGATCCGGATTTGTTCTTGGACAGAGGTGATGATTATAAGCGTTGTAATCCATGTAGCAGTAAACCTTCAATGCATTCGGACCATCAAGTCCAATGTCTAAGGATTTGTATCATCAGATCCTGGTGTCGATATTTACATAATTATGATGTATTTTATGAAGTAATTGCTCATATATTTCAATGCTTAAACAATTACAACACCCATAAACAATTCATGACTAAACATTGTGCTCTATATACGTTCGCTCCAATTGATGAACAGGACAATGTCTTTAATGACATTCTGAACATTAATATATGCAACATTTATAGTCACATGGGCTATTATGTTTTTAAGCAGCAAGTTATTATGTTTATCGTATTTTAGATGACAGGACAGCACATACAGAAGTTGTGATATACTTGTCCTAGGATACTGGCTAGAAAGTCGTATACAATCTAAATGGCAATAACGGCCATGTGGAACAACTCTGTTACCTAGATCTTCTCAAGGTAACAATAGAAAAAAAAACTGTTTTCGTGTGCTATACAATGTTATGACAATTTCAGCACATGTTCTGATTTTTTATGGTTATTGCTTGTATTTCAATGTGTATTGCATTATTTTATTTATGTATTGTTAAAGGGATTATGATTCATCAGGTTGAACGTAAATAGTGAATTTCATGACAATACAGTGAACTTCAATGTCACGCCGAGTTTGATTAATTATACAATTATTATTCTATACCGGTATTCGGGGGATTGAAATGAGGAAGAATATAAAGGTACATACCTTCCATCTGTTCCGCTGGAATGTCTGGCTGAAATAGATAACACACAAATTAGCTGCGATCAAAAAGACTGATACTGCAATATTCAAATAATTAAAACCTATTTAATTATAATACAGATATTTTTTTCTCACCACCATAAACTATTTTCATTTATGATGGTGAGAAAAAGCTATCTATAGTATAATTAAATAAGTTTAAATTATTTGACTCTAGTGGCGCCAATTTTTGTTTTGTTTCATTTTAAACATGCCTCAATAATCCAATATTATCAAAACGATAAAACTGTATCTCTGTACGACAGTCTAGACGGATTTTCCAGCCAAGCTGTGGCAGAATATATAAATAATATTATTGATTTTCGTTGGTAATATGTTCTTTTGGATGGAAAATAGACATTTTCCTTAGTTTTTCTCAACCTATGCAGGTATCATCAATCACAAGAAACTTATAACCAGTTAAACGGAATTTTCAAATTTGTAAGTACCGAAAAAAAAGAAAGAAGAATTTTGATATAACAGCATAATTTCGTTCTTCTTACAACAATACTTAATTTTGGCAACCAGTATATATACATGCGTCAGTACTAAGTTGGTATTTGATACTGATAAGAAAAATCACCAGTTTCACATTTCGCCAGTCTATTATACCCTGGAGAAATGTGTTTTATTGAATCCATTTTGAACGATGTGATCATTACACCTGCTCTCATTGCCAGTACTAAGCCAGTGGAGATGATCACACAACGCTGGGATTATTTGTCTTTCATTACAACTGTTCCACTTCCATTCAAGGCATGTATAGTTACATTAGACGAAGTGTAATTCAAAACAGATTAGCTTTATTTGTCTATTTGGTTAATGCTTACTAGCCATTAAAGGGATGTTTAGTAGTAGTAGTACAACTGCAAGAGAACCGTCAGTCATTGGTTCCAGTTCCTTAGGGTGCCTGCTGAAGATGGAATTATTTATGGAAGCTTGTCATGATCATACTGTTGAAATTGGTGCCTTGATCGCTTGGCACGGCTGCTCGAATGTTGTTTCATTGAGGAGAGTTGTTTGCATTGCTTCTGGTTGATCAGAGTGATGGTTGAAGCTATGTTATACCAATGGTGGCTATTTGTCGTAAGGTAGATGTTAGTTTGTTGGAATGAACGTTGAAGTTCATATCATTATTAGGATGATACAAGTGAATCACAAGAAACCATATTATACAACGTTAACTATTACATTTTATTTCTTATTTCATTCTGAATATTTATATTTTCTAACCAAATCAACTGTGATTGTAAATACTATAATATTTTCTCTGTTACATTGTACATGTATGGGATAACGTGTGCCAATTCCCATTTTATATAAATGCAATAAAATGTTTTAATCAAAAGGATTATATAACTTGTTATTTGGCTGTAACTAGTCGTGTTGTAGGATGGGACTTCGTTTTCTTGATCGTTTGTCTTTAGACTTTGTCCGCTCGATAGGGAAGTGTTAGCCCATGAGAGACAATTTCCATCACTGATGCTGTCTCAAGAAGAGACGAAGATGGTCCCGTAGGAAGATAACTGATGTAAGAATACTATAGACACGCAATTGAACCCTCTACCGACGCAAAAGTAAAACAGATGCCAAATTAAACGTCAGTTATGATACACAGCATTCAAGAGGTGTTGGCAAAGAACGTATATATATGTAAACGTAAAGTGCTTCCTGTTGTTCATTGGCAAACTAGCGCCCTTCGAGTACTGTTTTGATGCAAGTAATAATATTTTGAAATTATAAATATTGGTCTACAATACTTAGGCAGAAACGTTTTGCTTGCTTCTTCTAATCATATAAGAATATCTTTACTATTACATAACATGCATAATCGATTTGCAGCAGCACTATTTTCTATCTGCCGGTTTCTATAGGAAGGTAATAAATTGAAAATGGAAAGTTTAACAGACTAGAACGGACCGGAAGAGGGAATGTCTTGTCCTTTACGCTCAGGTGCGATCTGAATCTATATTGTATGAACATGTATGTGTACAAGTGGGATCCCAACCTACTGCACCAATGTGTATGATGCTTCATAATTCAAGACCATAGCCGTTCGAACAATCCGGCTATTCACTTAAATGAATGCCAAGTTAACCGTATTTATGATTTGTACTGTCAAACATTCAGTTTCAAGGCTATGTAACATATAGTATTATCATGAAATATTCAATTGAAGACACTCGTAGAGGCTGTAACTTCATGCATTGTGTTCTTCCATTCATTTGATTCTCATTATACTTGATTGAATTTTTGGTCAATAAAAGTATCGACTTGTTCCGGAATATTAACCAAGAGTGAAACTGAAGGTTATAAACATATTACATGTATATCAATCAAACATTAGGATTGAAATATAGAATAAATCCAGACTCGCGACTGATCAGCAGCAGATTTTGGAAAGTAATATAACTTTATTTAAGTCAGAAAAAATGTGTATGGAAAATGAATAGCAAATGGTTTTACGTTAAATTGACCACAAACTGGAATTTTTATAACTGAAATTAAAGGTAAACTATTTCCAAAAAACATTACCATACTTTATGTAGTGAAACGATTTCTTAAATATTAATAATGTTATTTTGAAAACTTATTGACAGTCTAAAATTATTTTAAAATTAATTGTGTTTTTATTTGTTTATATATATATTACTATACGCATTGTGGTTTATAAATTATATCTTGGTATCAGGCGTTAGAATTGCAATGGAGTCTCCACTTCGCTAATTCAGTTTGCAGCTGGTTCAGTTTGTATTGATCTATTCTCTGTAAGTTAGTTGATTTCAATATATGTATCACTGACCAACTCCCAGCAGGTCAGTCTTGGTGAGATGGCTTTCTGTTCAATTGATCATACATCTAATATTAGTAGAGATGGGAATATATATAACTATCCCTCACGTTTACTCATATTTGGTGATGTCTATAATGCATACTCATCTTTTGCTGCACATTGAAATAGATAAATTAAAAACAAATGACACCAAAGCAATTGACTAATACTATAGAAACCGGTGGCAATTAAGAATAGTACGGTAAATGTTAAATGGCCGTTTGAGAAGAAATATGTAGTAGGACAGGATTACATATACCACGGATATACATGACGAAGTGTAGTTCGGAACTTGATAACCAACTGTTGATTACCAGCGTTAAAAAGCCATGACTTTCAGTCTTAAATCAATATTGTATGAACATGTATGTGTACAAGTGGGATAATCATTATGTGTGTCGAGTGGTCATGTGTGACTCTTCCCGTTGTTTGATCAGACCGAAAAGAGAACACTATTTTTAAAAGAACATCACTCGCAAAACCGTCTTTTTAAAAAAAAATGTTAATGTTGTCTTCGTTTCGTATTCATACTGTGAAACATGTGATGAAGTTTGACACGACATAATACGAATTCTTTCATTTTGGGGCGTATTATATATTTGTTTATTGCAATTTTTCTGTCTCGGATTAATCTGTTTTTAGATTTTGGATTGTACACAAATTTAATAGGTATAAATGTACATTTTACTATTATATCTATTAATTTGTTTTTAGTTTTTCAAGAATTTGTAAATCACCTACATTAAATAGGAACTAAAGTCAACATTAGAAAATTTTACAGGGTCTATTTGAAAAAAACCTATAAATATAGTAGAACATAATTATTTTATCTGCTGGAAAAATACTATAAAAACAGTGGAACACCAATATTTTATCGGTTGGAAGGCCTAAAATGTGACCTAATAATATTATGTGATGCACAATGAACTCTTCTGGCTCCCGCGTCCAATGAAAAATCCCTCAATTGCTGTTAGTTATCGTTTACTTTAGTCTTTGTAGGGATGGTGGTCGTTTATTCTGGAAATAACATATAATGACACATAATGACATGATTTTCTCAGCGTCATTAATCCCAGGACAGACCACCTTGAGTGTCGCTTCAATATCATTCACACTGCTATTGACGATTATAATACGAATACTTTTCTAAAATCGATTAATTAGCAAATATTATCACAAACCAAATAGATAAATGTGTCGATGTTATAGCTGTGTTAAAAATGAAATTACTTGTATACATATAGTGTTGAACAAATAATGGATGCTTTATGACAAATATTATTCTGACTTATTAATACTATAGAAAAATAATCGTTATCTGGTGGTATTGTTTCAAGGTTAATGTACGCAATGAATTCAATATATACGACCATTATATTTTAGAGATTAAACTTTCACAACAAGCAGCATCCATTAATAATTTATTTAGAAGAGCATCTATGGTAGACATTTGGAGGCTTTATGACAATACATATGAAGTCTGATGCAATATCCTACTTTGATCTGTTTCACACGTTTTTGTGGTTTTGACGAAACTCCAAAGAAAACAAGCTAACTGTACTTACGATGGTGCCAACGGCGGCGCGCAATACGCTTTCCTTTCGCGAACACCTGGCATCACCACTATTTTGGCTGTGGTTCGTAGGTACATGTCATATCGACTTTATCATGATGTCCCTTGAACTCTGCCCAGTGCAAAGATACGCATTTGGCCGTGTTAACGGTTTTATCGTTTATATATTATTAAAAGTATTAATATATTGGATGTCTTCATCATATCCTCGCATTGCTTACAGTTTAAGCTACAGCGTTTCCTAAGAAAACTAGGTGTGAGAAAACCCGATTATATCTATAGCTGTTTGATTATCGACCATCCAAGAGACATTTTGGCAAATCGACATAAATATGTCTGTAGCATTGTTCAAATTATTGTGCTCTAAATCTAATTAACAACTAATAGAAGGAAAGTAATCAGAGATAGTTGTGATACAGAAGGGGTTAACGCTTGTAGTTAAAATCGTGCATATCGAAATAAGTTCAAATATCAAGAAATATCGCGTTTAGTTCAAGAACACTACATTTAGTGAGAAAGATACCACGATTAAATAAATATAGGCTCCAAGCTGTGCTAGTGGGTGTACTGGAGCAGATAATGATAGCAGATAGTTATATTGAACTCATGTACTCGATATTGCGTATCACTGGGTCAATTTGTATGGAAATAAGACTTCGGTTAAGCAGCTCTGGAGTATCCCACTTTAAGGTCAAGCTGCTGAACATTAATGCCATCAATGACACGCTGAAAAAAGCTAGGAGACAAGGCACGCGCACATCGCATTCCGTGCAAGATGACGTCACTGCAATCAGTGTGTTGTCGGATTACTACACACCGGAAATAACCTCAAGTGCTTACATTAAGGGCTAGGAGGTATTTATTGTGGAAATCCTTCCAATTGAGACAAACCTATTTCTGGTTGACAAATTACTAACACTGACTTGTGATTGTTACCTGTTTCTGCACATCAACAGGATATAGCAAATAACACACGGATATAATCAAATAGAGAAAGTTATACATGCATTTGACCTTACTTAACCGAAGATATCCACGTCTTTTGCCGGACATTGGAGCGAATCACTTACTTATCAGCATACAAAGACATGCTATACACATTGATGTTGTCAATGCTCGTTCGGTCATCGGAAATAGCATTGTGTGAAACATACTTTAAAGACAAAGGCCACGTCTTAAGATGTATGCCGCCGAGCTTACGCATCTAATGTTATTTAAAAAACAAACATATTTCTGGCTCATGGAGCATTTTATATTATTAAAATTAACATTTACTCACATCGTATGGCTTACAATATCAAGATACGAAGTATTGCACTTTTCTGTGCGTTTTCCATGAGGTGTCGATTCCCTGTCGTGGTATTTAAAGTAGCTGGTTCCAGTTGGCAACAGATGACACAATATCGCACGCATCTGATGTTATTGCAAGAAATTTCCTGGTAATAGAGCCATTTTGAAGTACTAAAATTAGAGCATACTTGCTTAGAATATCAATATCATACTATCCAATGTTCGTGTGAGTCTTTCAAATGTTTCTAGTAACCACTGTTTCATATTTACGACGGATGCCACCGGTGGTGCGATGAATTCGTATCAACGATGTTTCATAAAGCTTCTGGACTCTCGCGCATGGCTATATTGTTTGATATTAATACGTTTTCTGTTGTTAACGCTCTGGTGCTGGCTATTATGGCAATCTTCTTAAACTCGAACCAACGGCTTTAATGTACCACACAAACGACGGGATATGTTTTCATCTCTACTACTACAAAATGTTATAGCTTGTCGTACGTACTGGTTCGTGGAAGATAACGCTGTGAATACTAGCGTGTTGTCTTGTTTGACCATTAAATCAGATGTTAGCACAGTAGAAGTCAATACAACGAGTCTATTGATTCCTCAGTTCAATATGTATGGACTGTGGTTTGAAATATTGTCATAAAACACCATAATAATGTTCACTGATCAAAACGAACAATACTTTAATTAGATATACTTGGTTCAAAACAAGGCACTAGACGTTGTAAGAACAATGAGAGTGAATCAGTATTTGACCGAGACGATGGACCATGCTATAATATTTTAAGTTGCTAGTGATGAAGAGTTGACGAAAGTGTCAATTGTTATGTAGTTAGGATTATTTGTTCAACTTGAGTTGATAGCGTTCAATAAAGATTTAAGAACAGAATAGTAAAAAGGTGGCACACTTATTGTTTTAAAAAGTTTGAAAACGTATGAAAGATTGAGCCCGATTTAATATGAGCTGGGTGTTAAGGGGAAAATGTATAAAAACACTCGGACCTACCCGGTATTATATACCTACGATTCCTTGTCCAAACCAGAGTTGCAGAAATCACGCATTAACGCTAGAAGTTGCATGTATTATCTCATTTCGTGGCTCAGGCTATTTGTTTCATTTCATACTTTTTATTGTTATTTAACCCTTTTACGGGATTTGTCTTCCTGCCGGACTTGTTTTCCTTTTACACTTGTACAATCTTTTATGCGATTTCAAAATTTTTCGTTCACTATGGTCACCAAAGTCCAGAAAGCACGGATTTTGTATTTATGTATCATGAAAATATCTCACTTTCAATTCTAGAATGTTTGTTTTAAGGACAACGTAGAATATTACCATAATTTTGCATTGCATCGTGAATCGTGTCTACCATAACACACCTTCGTGAACACCTGGTATCATCACTGGTTTAACAGTGATTCGCGAGTGCATGCCATCTCCACTTTGTGGCAATTTCCTTCGACTCTGCCTTGTGCAAAGATACGCGTTAGGCCATGTCAATGCTTTGTCATTTAGCATTGAACTCTTTTGAGAATTCTTGAATATGATAACTCTGATTGAACGACTTGTGAAGTTCATACAGCACACGATATTAATTATTTCGCTTTAGTACTGACATTTTACCACGATAGGTCAGAACACCACATTTAACTGATTATCACACACATAATAATTGTGATACACAATTTCCAAAGCTAATGGTTAATTGGGAACATATTTATAATGTTAATTATAACCACGTACATTGCAACGCCCATTTCAGAAATGCTGATGTTTTAAACCTTAAAATCTGTCATGTGCACACCGGTCAATTGGTGGCTTGTACGTTTGAAATATGTATGCTGTCGGGCAAACAGAAATCGATATGAAAGCGTGTGTATATTTGCAACAGGAGAGACAACATCTATAACATACTATTATAGGGCATTTACTAGACACGCAAGCCGGCAATAACGAATAAAGGTATCGTCTTTGAGAAAGGCACATGGGAATAGTGTAATAGTTACATCATTAAATGATGCGCCCATTGAACAGTAGACACTAGATATCTTTATGTCAGTGACAAACATTATTGCAAATATGACAAACACTTTTATTTTATGTATGACATTAATGAACCTTAATAGAACCTTTTATTATTTTAGAATATTGTCTGCGTGATGTGGTGGAGGAGTGAGGGAGATCAATGGCTGCTGAGTGGAAAGGGGCTGGTAGAAGAGGTGTAGGGATGAGGGTGGAATAAGGGTGGGGAGGGTGAGTAGCCGGTGATGGGTCTTGAGCATGGATCTTTAGTTTAAATATGGAGTTCACCAATAATGTATTCTTCTCGTGTCCCAACCTAAGTGCAGTACCGAACGAACGTAATGCGTCTCTGTGAAACATTAAAGGACTAATAACACGTAGAATAAGGTTAATGTATTGAAAAGTTACATATCCAAAGTATCAATACACA
>JAUTCZ010045765.1:0-12022 GCA_032273805.1 Melanodrymia brightae | reverse complement strand
GGAAAATGGACGACGTTATCATTCTTGGAGCTCGAATGCATTGACACATTATTTTTTGATCGTTTTCCTCCAACGTTATGGTTTAACAAATGCCATGGTATGTACTGTCCTGTCTGTGGGAAAGTGCATAAAAGATCCCTTGCTATTTATCCCTTGCTAAAGATCCCTTGCGTGACCACGACAGACGTCCTTGAAACTTAATTGGATATAAGCACGTAAATAAGTTATAGCTAAGTTACTATCAATATAACCCGCGTTAAACAAATATGATGTTAATTTACTGTGCTGCAGGCAAGGAGAGTAGTCTGATAATCATGTGTCCCTGCAATTTCAGGGTGGAATGATATCGGTTATTCCTTCTTAATTGGAGAAGATGGCAAAGTCTATGAAGGAAGAGGATGGACTCACGTCGGATCGCATACCAAAAATTACAATTCAGTCGGATTTGGTGAGTGTTTGTATGGATATTGTAAGGTAATGTGTATCTACTACACGACAAAATCACATAGTTGTATACTAAATCAATAAACCAATTCAAACAAGATATTTGTTGGTAAAAAACCAATGTCCATTATAAAGTTTACCTAGGTAACAGAAGGCAACGGATACCACACTGTCCCCTTCTGTCCTGGACAGGCAATCTAGCCTTCTGCGTACTCAGGACAGCGTGCTTGAACCTTAATTGGATATAGGCGCGTACATTTTTATTCCAATCCAATCCAATCCAATCCAACTACAGCGTCGACTTCGAATGGGACATACAAGCTAAACCGTCATAAATTCTCGCGTTATCTTGTGACTAATCCTGACCGTGTGTGTGGTAATCATATCGAGGACGCTGAACACTTCCTATATCCTATATGCTCAATGTCGAGGGAACATTGTAATACCCATTTGCGTAATTACGTTCATGTCAGTTGCAATATTCTGTTATTCGGAGATCCACAATTGAGTATTGGGGGAAATCCTGTCTTTGATTGTGTCAGCCATATTGTTCTACGCGGTTGTCCATTGGTATGTGTAAGGAGAGGTCTAAATATAGACTTTATAGCCTTTTGACCAATGCCACCGCCTATTATAATATATTGCCGGAATAAATAGTGTTTACATCAAACACCCAATGAAATTTAAATAATGAATACTGCAACAAATTCTTTTTTCAATGTGAATTCAATTTGTTGAAGTTTATATACATTAACATAATAAAAGTCACATTATATGCTCTATCATTGACTTTCTTTCGAGCCTTACGAATTTTAATTATTTTTACATCATTTTACCCATTGAAAATAATTTTTAAAAAAACCTATCTGTTTTAGGTTTCTGCATGGTGGGGAACTTCATGAACCGTGTACCTAATGCAGCAGCGCTGAACGCAGTCAAGTCTCTCATAGACTGTGGAGTACGCCAAGGATACATCTCCTCCAACTACGTCCTGAAGGGACATCGAGACGTCCGGAGCACTAGCTGCCCGGGAGATGCATTGTACCAGTTGATTCGAACATGGCCGCACTATGGTTAAAGAGAATTTGGCATAGCGTTGTCGGCGAAATTTATGTAAATTATGTTACCTATCGACCATTACGCCAATAAATAATGGACACATACCTAAATATTATTTCTTTTCTTATAGGTTAAAACAGTTATTAAAGGATTTTTAACCATTCTATGTTACAATTTGTATAGAATATTAGAATTAAATCGGAATTTAACCGATTTGTTTCTCTATGGAAAAATCGAAGCAAAGCGATCTAACCAAGAAGTTTAATATCACTTTTTGCTATATTGTTGATCTTATATCTTTCAATATTAATGGGATAGCAGATCATCCTCGATCAATTTACCCACCAGAGTTGGAAATAGAGGAACAAACACAGAACGTAGAATATGTTTCATACCGTGATCTTTGCTTAGAGATTGGCCCTCACACAAATCTGTATTATAAAAGGGATGACTTCAAACTTTGCAATAGTCAATCCACTTTTATGTCGAAAAATATTCCATCTGCTCTAGCATATGGTGTCTACATATCACTACATCTGAGACCATTTAGGGCATGTTCATTATATGCTAATTTTAAGCAACGATGGGATTGAGAGAAGTTTCAAGAAGTTCTCAGGTAAATATTCTCAGTGTATTTTACAACATGGCGCATCATTAACACAGATGATGGCCGATGCAATACTTACTTCGACATGTTTTACGCTTTTTTATCGTTTCGATGAAAACATTGGACAAACAATATGGCTGTGCTTATGACGGGTGCCACCTGTGAAGCAGGACATGCTCAACTTTCCCGAACACCTGGTTACATCACTGCTTTGGCTGTGATTCCTCAATACTTGCCATCTCAATTTTGTCGCCATGCCTCTTCGGCTATGCCTCGTGCAGACATACACATTTCGCCATGTCAATGCTTTTTTCGTTTAGATACCAAGGTATTTGATATATGTACTATGCACCCTCGGAGCAATTGTAGCGGTGTTCAATTGCTGTGCTAGAAACACATGGTCAACGATTTAGTCTAACACTAATGATCACATGACTCGCGCATCAAAGCTAAACGTTTCACGAGATAGCCAGTCGCATTATCCAGAGATCTCGCACCAGTAGGCAATCCATATAACGTCATGCTGTGTTAGCGTTCGTGGTTCTTGTGCATGTTTCATGCATTTGTCTATTGATAACCAAGACGTGAACTTAGCACAGACGTTTGAATATGATTTATAGTGCTTATTAATTCAGCATATATTTTAGACACTACATTCGGTGTATGCATCATTAACATCTCTGTTAAAGAAGACTTCGTGATGTCTTTTACGTATTGCACTATATTATCTTTAGCGTTTTTGGAATGCTGTGTTATTGTACCTGGAAATACGAAGAACCAACAAAACGGTAAGACTTTTTCAGTCATATATTAATTTTAATTGCATTTTAATTACATAGGAATAGGAGCTGAATCTAAAGCAGTGGTTAGAGTTGTA
Organism: Melanodrymia brightae; assembly: GCA_032273805.1. Taxonomy (NCBI): domain Eukaryota; kingdom Metazoa; phylum Mollusca; class Gastropoda; order Neomphalida; family Peltospiridae; genus Melanodrymia; species Melanodrymia brightae. Next base: position 9,035 of record JAUTCZ010045765.1, on the reverse strand, counting down.
GTTTGAAGTGCATGAGGTCGAAATATTGATCCTTCTCAGTTCATCAGTTTTCTCCCGTTCCAACTACTACTTTACTCCCGTTCCAACTACTACTTTATGATGGGTAAACCAAAGGCTGCGGTACGTACTATCATGTCTGAGAAAATTCACAATTTCAAAAATCCCTCTGTGTACGATAAAAGATATGACCTCGACTATTGCATGTTCATTATAATCAACATCATGTTCCACTGGCCAATATGTTGTTTTAAAAAGCCTTGTTGCCGTACATAAAACACCTTGCTGCTGCCTTATACGAACAGTTTGTGATTGTGCCCACTGACAAAGCCTCAAATAACATAACTTCCAGTTGTAATTATCATTACATAAATTGTCTCTTTAACAGAACTTGGGATTGACAGTTTGTCAACTACGGTAACGTTATAAGGCCGGTATGTTTTCTGAGGATGAAATATGCGAAAATCTCGCAATTATTTTATACACTACTATGACAAACTTAAGGAAAAACATCATTCCTTAATCAACAGCGCATTTCTAATTAAAACTGTGAACATTATAGTACTTCCGCATATATGAACAGTCTGTGAACAACGAAAACAAGTCTACACAAAAGTTCATAGAGTTGACATTATCATATGTGAAATTTTGGTCTTCCTGATGGACAAAATGTATGACAAAGGCCTCTCTACACAAAGCTGTATGATAAAAGGGATGAATGCAATTTTCCAATAGTCAATTTCCCTTTTGTGTTAAGAAATATTCCATCTGCTCCAGCATGTGGTGTCTACATATCACAACTTGTGAGATACATTAGGACATGTTCATTATATGCTGATTTTAAGCAATGCTATGTCCTTCTTGATCATCAGGACTGGTGAACACTTTCAAAATGTTCTATTGTAGTTATGCATAGGCTATTTTCCGATATGACGCATCATTCGTGAATACATGCCATCTCTACTTTATCGTAATATCCCTTCGACTCTGCCTTGTGCAGAGATACGTAATTGACAATGTCAATGTTTTGTCGTTTAGATTACCAGAGTTCGTGGATTGGTGGAAACGTTAAAAACAGTTTACGGTAATAAACATTTGGAGGCTATTTCACGAAATAACGCATAAAACTGACAGATGATGATTAATGTAGTACAACGAGTTCCGCCGAACACCTGGTGTCATTACAGCTTTGGTGCAGGGCATGTCGACTTTGTCATACTGTCCTTTTGATTCTGCCTTGTGTGAAGATACGCTTTTGGTTGTTTTTGGTTTGCGTTATATTATGCAATAGTCAATTATTAATTTATGCTGAATAATACTAAGTAATATTCCGTCTGCTCCAGCATCCAAGCATACGCAGGCTCGTGTAATAATCTCTAGATATTAGTTATACACATGTCTCATTTATTTATTTACATTTAAAAGGAACAAACAGAAACCTAGTTTGAAAGCGATGATAACTATTGATTATGTATCACAAAGAACACAGAAGCTAATACTTCGTCTAATGGATCAGAAACCATTATAGTGGAATCGATACGGCACGAGGTCAGTTCAACAAATGGTGTTAATGGAACTAATAAAGAGAGAATAAATAGTATTCAATGTAATCTGTATGAGCTATTGTAAGACACTTGTAACACTATTTACTCATTGCCCACTCACATTAACGCTGTTTGTTGTGATCATCGTATTACGATCAGAAATCATTTATTTAATATATTTTTATTTGGGTTTTCCATGAACTTTTGGTATTCTAATTATATACATTTTGAATAAGCCTGACACAACATAATTGACTTAGCTATATAAATCAACATGTATTTATGTAAGAATGTCTACAAAATAGTTCAACTCTAAACATGTTGAAGGTCAGTTAACAAATTATGAAGTGATAGTTTTATAAAATGTGATATAAATGTTCCTTACTATAGTTCGTCACAAATTCTTGTTCGTTTTCGAAATAATTCTGATATTATTGCACGGTTTGCCACTTTATTTGCCTATTACAATTCCAAGATCATTGCAAGATCTCAACCAAGTTTTAAAATGTAATTGGTGGTATTATTTTCACTATTATTGAAGTAAAGCGTTTGAATTTAAAAACAAAACATTCTTTTCAAAGAGTTTGTGACGGATACCACCAAATTCTATTATAACATGTTTTCGCCGAATTTATAATTGCTTGAAATATCAAAATATGCATATCCAATGCGTTTGTAGTATCTTAAAATTATCCTTGGGCTTTTATATAACAACTTTTTTTATGCAAAAGTTTATTGTAAGCTGTAACAGTTATAAACATTTAGATGACTTGAAACACAATGGATAGGCAGATTTTGATATTCTATAAGCAAGAATATTTTAATTTTAGTAATTATACATGCTCTATAAGCAGGAAACATTTACATGACAGTATCGCGCGCACGATGGTATCCGTCATAAACTCGTGATTGTCTCATTAACGCTTACAATATTATTATATACTTAGTCCGCACCTAGTTCGCTTCAAAGACGTTTGGAATATATAATCTTCCTTCTAGATGAACAATGCCCAACTTTTGATGACTTTAAAAAAATTATCGCTGGGCATCCATTATCCATGAAGTACGCAAACATTATTTTGGTGAATCGCATTATATTTGAATTTAGGATATATTTGGAAACTTCTAGGAGTAATGTTTCTCAGCATATCATTTTCCAATTTTCTCCGCTTGACTTTTTGTTATCACTCTATTGGTACCAAATAACAAAAATATCAACATTATAATGCTAAAATGTTTAGGAATCTCTAGGCAGAGTAATAATAAGATGTATTGCATCAAGAAACGGTAGCAGCGGAGATTGGTATGTAGCTGATGGCTGCGTGAGTGTTTTATAGGTTGAAGGATCGATCCCCATTTCGTTCTAGGCCTAACTTCTTGTGAGTAAATCGATCTAACTAATGCTAACACACTGGTAAACAAATACCACATTACAGACCATATAGTTAACCTTTAATTAAACAGTGTACATTTATTTCCGTTCCATATCGGCGGAGTTATACCTATATGTTCTATTGATTCTCAACTAGATTCAAAGAGTAACATTGTTGTGCTTGCAGGGACCTTGGATGAACCATGTCTGCACCTGTCACCTACGATTAAAAACAGGATAAGAACAAATAGGTTCAACAATAATTCTGATCTGTGGGTCCACACTGCAGTGACAGAGATCGCTGGGAGACTCAACTGGTCAACTATAGTCGTCCTCTACAGTCAGCATTACGGTTAGTGTCCACATACAATAGACTTCATCCCCATCCAAATAGCTATATACATTACAAAACACACCGTGTTCATTTACAGTATATGTGTGACAAACTATGAAATAGATCTTGTTCATCTATATAATATATATATATGTGTGACAAACGATGGTATTGAAAATGTTAACAAGGATCCATATAACTTGCAAGGAAAGATCATTGCTTGATTCAGCAAATGCATGACAAAGGTTCTCAAAAACTAACAACGAAAAACAAAATGGCTGCCACCGGTAGGGCAAGATGCGCTCAGTTATCATCACTGTCCTGGCTGCGATTTGTAAGTTGGTACGATCTCGACGTTGTAATTATCGTTTCGACTCTGCCTTGTGCGGAGATATGTGTCTGGGAATGCTATTAGTTTGGACAGGTGTGCATTGTATTGCCCCTTTGTGTGACATGTGCTCTTACTCATATATTTTCGATTATGTGGCATATTTGAGAATGCACGGTGAGCAACAATTTGTTCCAACCAGCTACCCTGTGTATGGGAACGAGCACATAAAATACCCCTTGCTGTATTCGCTAAGAGTAGTCCGTGGCGGCAGCGCGTTTCCTCTGTGATCAAGACTCTGTATAATTGTGCTTTTGACATCCACTAACCGCTAATTAATAATCAATGTGTTCCAGTGGTATCGTTAAACAAACAAACAAACAAACCATATCCTTTTTTTTCTTTGAGGTTCAAAAAGAGAATTTCCTTGTGATGCTATGTAGTGGATTAATAACGAAGATGGATGATATACGCATCAACTCATATATAATTGTTTTTTCTTTCTTCTGTTTCCGTTCTATCTTTGATTCTTTGTGTTCTTCCATACTTCAATGTGTACATTAATGTAATCTTGACACTGAGACCCGATTCTTATAATTATAGAACCAGTGATTCACCTACTTACTGACAGGTTGATGTTTGAGCATGCGAAGGTACTTCTATATCGTATAGACATCACAGCAAACCAGACACTCACCATCAACAACATCTTGACCGACGTCGCCAGGTTCGTAGACAAGACAGAACACAACTTCTTGTTGCTATGCGACAGAGACTGCGTCACAGCAGCACTTTTAACGGTATGGGTTTGTTTTTGATATGGTTCATGGTTTTGTTTTGTCAGTGTGCTATACTAATTAATTATCGATATCGTTCTACATAACTAAATTGAGTAAATAAAAATCAGGTGGGTTCTTTTGTTAAAACAGGAGTTTATGGGTGCTCAAATGCACATTGCAACGTTGGAGGAATGCACATCAAATCACATGTTTATCACTAATAATAACAAACAGTTTTAAACTTGCGATCTAATATAAGATACAAGAAAATAATCTCTGTCAACGTTGTTGAAATAATTACTTTTCAAAGTGAACGACTTACGCTCGTTATCTCTGTTGTCGGCACCCATCCAGCTAGCTTCTCCTGGGACCCATGCATCTCCACAAGGTCATTGTCCATGTAATAATAGCTCACGGTCGGAACAGACTAATTTATTAAACAATCAGATTATTGAGTAAAATTAATACAATAAAATTACAGTTTTCTATTTCGCGAAGCCACTCTTGTAACGCTATATTGCAAACGTTGTTATGGTCCCGTCCTATCAGTTAAATAATTGAACACTGTGTTATAGAATTCAATACACGTCCAACCATGCATTCTATTTGTATTAAAGTGTGATTATAGGTAGAGAATCAAAATAGCTACTCTGGCATCTGCGTGCATTCATGGTTATTTTAAAGGCACAATGCCTAGTTTTATGACAAATGTCAACGTGTTTGCGCATCTAATGCTATTTGTAACATGTTTCTGCTCCTGGAGCATTTTTTTTTATTCCAATTAACATTTACTTACATCTTATTGCTTACAATATCAAATTATATTCAATGCATTTGTAGTAGCTTGATATGGTCCTTGGACGTTTATCAACAAAACTTTAATACGAAACAAACTACGAAACAACAATAGCAGTGTCCTTCACTTTAGAGTTCACATAAAAGTGCACATAAAACATCCCTTGCTGGCATTGTGAACATAAATACGAAAATAACGCACAATATTTACAGAAAATCGCAAAGTACATTAATTTTCCATTTGAATATTGATAAAATATTCTTCTCTTTGGTAACCCGCAACTCTTTCTGCCAGTTAATTCGATTATGTCTAGACATTTATTGTTTACCCAAAATGATTTTAATTACTTTGAGTTAAGGATATTGTGTGTATAACTTGCATGATAGAATTGGTTATTTTCTTAACGATTCTTAAAATAGCGACATCAATTCTCAAGTGCAAAAGACAGTATTACTGAGCTGCGAGTTGCATGTTCTATCTTTTACCTATTATTTAGATTATTAGGCAAAACATTAATTGTGTAAACATTGTGTGTTTTAGCCCAATTAATACAATTATCGACTAATTTCGCTACGAAATGTCCACTTGTAAAGGATAGACATTGATATAGACAAAACATTTGTTTTTTAATACAATGTCTCTCAGCTGTATGAAAAACGTTTTTTAAAGTCGAGGTCAAGAACAACATTGTTCACACTTACATACATGTATGGACATACATGTATGGCTAGGCTAGTTGGTTCACTTACATTTATTTTCACCAATGATTGGTCATATGCACAACTTTTTCTTTTAATTATATTTAACAATCTAATTTCGATAGTATTGTCACAAAACAACTGTTAACATCGTTTTTATGCACATACCATTAAATATTGCTAAACAAAAAATATGAGTAAAGATATCAACAAACATAAGATTGGAGTCGACTGCATTAAAATTCTTTCGAGCAATATCTTGGTTAAACGGATGGCACAAGGACAAGAAAGTTGATGTTCTTCTATTGACAGGTAAATCTGTACGACACGGTTAATCGCAGGACGACTGCGTACTGGATGTTCTCCATGTGGTTGACTCTTCTTCCTTACAACTCGCCTCTAATCAAACAACGACTAGATTTGAACAACGTAGCCGTTATCGTCTGTCCCACAGTCGCAGAATGTCGACAGCACATGGTACGTGTTCACACTTTAAGCGGAGGAAGTTTGCTTTCTACAGTCACATAATGTCGACAACATAGGGTCCGTATCCATGCTTTACGCGTAGGAAGTTTCCTTTCTACAGACTACAGTCACATAATGTCGACAGCATATGGTACGTATCCGTACTTTACGCGTCGGAAGTTTCCTTTCTACAGTCACATAAAGTCGACAGCATAGTGTGCGTATCCATGCTTTACGCGTAGGAAGGGTGCGTTCACGCGTCACTAACGTTGGGTCGACATTGTAGGATATACGTTTGGACCATAGTTCTTCTGGGGCAGTTTTTTAATAAATATTGATTAGTTCAGGTAAATTGTTTTGTCTCGATCATACCTGCGAACTTATGCAAAATACAATATCATGCATGAGAGAACTACATTCGTTTGATTTATGACTGGCACCGTGCACCCCACATCCCACCATCCCTAAACCCCAAAACCCAATGTAATGTTACAATACATTATGGGTGTATGTTATGCGCCATACCTAGACCACAACGTTAACCTGCTGCACAACATAAACAACAATTCAATTCCCTCTGTTTGCCCGGCTTCAATTTCCATGGCAAATTTCTGAACTTAATTGCTCATACTTGTTTTTGTTTTATTGTACACATGTCGAGCATGTCGTTACTTTGTATCGTCGGCCGTGGTACAACGAGTATTAACCACGATCGCTATTAGTTCCTATTGATCACCGTGTTCTCATTACAGATGTATTGTGCACGGAATTGTTGGCGGAAATGCTACCTGAAGCCTCTGCTCGGTGAATTCCATTCTGGAATCCTTTGTCTTTCTTCACGGATCATTTATCATCCATTCTGGCATGTCTCCTCCAATCAGAAAATTATACGATCCTATTTCCTTTTCTTTTATTTACTGCAGATATTACTGTTTGCTTACCTTTTCCTGACATCCTATTACGATATATATTCCAATATAACTGGATGTAATTCCCTACAACTAGACATTTTGGAACAAGCTGGCTCGAAAGATTTGAAAGACTGATAACGTTGTTGTTTCAATTAAGGTTCAAGCACTCTATTCTGGGATACCCTGACGTTACTGTTAGCATGTGAGAGTGGTTACTCTTTTTCAATAAGCATAATTCTCCCGCAGACAGGTCTAGGTGTGCACATCAAGGTGTTAGCCAAACGTATTCCAGTTCCATTCATTCCGCCCCCTCCCCTCCGCCGTCCCCACCCACCATACGTCTGCTGTTTGCATAGGAAGGGGTGGGGGCTTTGGGATGGTGATGCTGTTTGAATCCTAGTATATGTACGAATCTGGGAGCCTGTTTCACAAAGCATTTACAACTAGTTGTGGTCGTAAACGTAAATATCGGACAAAAAGTGTTTCCCAAAATATAATTAAACATATTTGTATCCAAGAATGAATAGCATCCTCGGGTAATACGCCACAAATGACCAAAAACCCATGACGTCTCAGTTACTAACAATAGTCATATCACTAACAGTTAGCGATCGAAATTTCTCTACTTACGTTTACGTCCACAACTAGTAAACTAGACTGACGATGTTTTGTGAAACAGGCCCCAGATGTCTTTAGTGCATTCTGGTCGCATGTATGGTATACAATACATTACTGCGTGGTAAGAGAAGGCAGAAATTTACTTGCAAAAAATTAGAAGCATTGATGGATTCAGTGATAATGAACATCATCACACCATTTGCGCCAAATTCAGTGGCATCTTACAAGCAATAATTTTTTTTAAAAACTGCATGGATTTCGATAGGGCCTTGTAAGTTGCTTAACTTGTGCCCGATCCTTTTTGTATTATTATCAAATAAAATATGTTTCAATCATAACGGCACCGTAACCACAGGTTTGGAGCTGTTATTAATACATGTATAGCGATATCGTAGGGTAACGACGTCCATACAGACACCTTCGAGATCATCAACTTTTTGTCAAACTAACTGTTAACGATATCGTTGGGCGTAACGATAGCTACGGGAACATGACCTCAGGTCGAGAAAAAAAAAGCGTCGTCTGAACGCGACTTTAGATTATGGATTACAGGAAGAGCATGTTATCAATAAGACCGGTAGGATAAATTGATGTTTCTAGTAGTTTAGATTAAAATGTGCAATCCAGAAGCATGTTGGTCGTCTTGAAATGGCATTGCGATGTCGATTTTCAGTTAGTTTAAATACAGATGTGTCTTGAACTCAAGTTATCTAATAAATTATCCAACACACGTGACACTGATCGAATATAACATATTTGTCCAATTCAATATTACTCACTCACATGACTATTTGCCTAAAACGTCCGCCTGAGGTTAGATAGGTCGATGGTTCGATCCTCAGTGAAATCGTTGGATTATTTCCCTGTAAAAGGCCGTGGTGTGTGCTTTCCTGCCTTTGGGAACGTGCACATAAAATATTCCTTGCTGTTAGTCCAAGAAGAGTAGCCTATGTGGTGGCAGCAGGTTTCCTCTGCGACAAAGTGTCGATATAACCGTGCGTTTGACATCCATTAACCGCTGATTAATAATCAATGTGTTCCAGTGGTGTCAAACAAAGTCTTTATATATTTAAGAGGCTGTAGCCTCCCGAGTTTCAAGACGAGTGCCACCGTACATGTGCCACCGTACATGCGCGTCTTGTACTATTTGTAACACATAGTCCCGACTTTTCAGACGAGTGCCACCGTACGTG
>JAUTCZ010045743.1:0-12024 GCA_032273805.1 Melanodrymia brightae | reverse complement strand
GACTGGTACGCATCGTGTACTATCACATCACATTCATTTAATGTACATGCAAACACCGGTGTCAAAACGTTTTGTGTTGGTAGCAGAACGCCCGCGCTATTGAACGGAAGGCAGAACCCTCTGTTTGAGAGTCAGGTGCTCTACCAACTGAGCTAAATGGAAGTTCCCTCTAGCTGAAGCCAGTAGGAACACTGCTACACATTTGTATTATAATTTTGTTACGATGCAAATTATTAGACACAATTATACATTAAGCTACTACATGTATTACAATAGCCAGAAACACAGTTGATATACATATACTGATATTGTAAGTAATAACATGCAAGTAAATTAGCCAAAAACATGTAACAAATGGCATTAGATGCACAAAATACGTTTATATTCATCTTCGAACTTGGAATTGTGCCTTTAACCCACGTCTAAAGAAATAGAAAAACCACACGCAAAAGACACTCGTCTGTAAAACACCCACAACGTTTTGTGTTTGCCAGCAGCCTTGTTGTCTGGAGTGTTTTAATGTCTGCGTTTGTCAGAATGAAAGATTAAAATATTAAGAAAAAAAATCCTGATTAGTCAACGTATTTGAAATTGTATCCTTCAAACTCCCGTCAACTTATCTATCTAAACTTATTAGATGGGCCTTTGTGCTTGTGCAGCCCCTTGCAACCGCCAACATGATATATTTGCCATTCATTTATGTCCGGATTGCTTGAAGCATTCCGCCGTGCCATCCAGCTAATTTAAAAATACAGCAGGTAGCTATTTCGCGGCACGCGACTTTTAAGCAGGTGTTGGTTTACCTATACATATAAATAAACAGACCCACATGAAATATTTTTTTTACATGTAAAGAAGCTGATTCTTCTAACCCATGTCGTTTCTGCTCTAGTTGAGGCCTGGCAATTGGATAAGGAATGTCAGGGCAGATTAGTAACAATAAGCCGTGTTTCCTGTCTCTTGTTCGCTTAAACAACTTGCTAACTGTTTTTAACAGAAACTTGCGGAGATAAGGTACTATTAACAACCTGTTAAATAAGGACAAACCCACAGCAATGTTGACCTGCAATGGCAAACTGTTTTCAAGGTCCCGAAGTCAGAAATGAAGGCGTATGTGTTTGGGTGCTGTATGGCTACCATAATTGTCAGACCTACCGGAGAGAAAGTTGAACGGGGGGATGGGGAGATGGGATTTAGAACTTAATAGGAATTGGAGGCAAATAATGTAAAAAAAATAAAAAATTGTAAATGATACAAAATACATAAAAAAACTGAAAACAAATCTGAAAACATGGAATTAGGAAAAAACGATATTTTGAAAGAAAAAGCGGTTATAAATATCCCAGCCTCATCACCCGACGCCTTGCTAATAATTAACTAGAAATAAAGTTCCTATAAATATTAGGTCTTGGGTTTGAAAAATAGACGCACTGCCTGCTTTAACATATTGACTAGGGTTTGTTCATAGCGGTGAAGGTCTGTAGGCCTACTTACTAGAGAACCGATAGAATGTTTAAAAAGAAACAGAGGAGGCATAACATCCTCCACCCCCCCCCCCCAAAAGAACGCCCATCATTTTAATATCAACTTGAGCGTAACCCTCACCCACAGCAATACTCAGTGACCCGTTAACACAAGGCGCTCACCCGTATATCCTCGACATCAGTTATATAGAGCACGTAATATATTAAATTGTTTACAGAATGGGAAATAAAAAAATGTAGAATTCGCACATTTGTTATGATCTTCTCCCGCCATTCATAAAATGTATTCCCTCCATTCAGCGTCTCCGGTGAGCGACCTAACGAACGAACGAACGTGCCACCATACAGTTATAATACCCATTAACAGACGTCTCATTTCATTGATCAAAATAACAACACACTTTGGCCGGGTTCAACTCCACTAACACAGGGATCCGAACAATACATGTCTTGCATCTAATACTTATGTAATAAAGGCAATCCATGTTGTATGTATCCAATAGCGCATTGGTTATTATTTAATATATATTTAAATGTATTCATTATCCAGCGTTAAAAACTAAATCGTGCAATACACCTGTATGAACTTAGCAAATCCGTTTGTGTACATTTTCCCCTTATAGACTAATATTGCAGCGAATTGTAGGGAGGCGTTTAGGTGATGATCGGCAATTGCTATAGTCTGTTCAATGGCATACATTAATTAAATAACTGTAATTTTTTTTGTAATTTGAAATCTGGTTATAAAATTAAATTTTATTAAATGCGTATATAAACACCAAAAATGTGGTTTTTTTTTTGCCATATAATAATAATTATTTTGAATGAAAAATAACAACAGCAACATGTAATCTTTTCCAGGATTAATGTTAGTGTCTCGGTATTTTAAAATAGAAAAGCTTTTGAAGACATATCATACCATACCACCCATGCTAGTATAACTATGATGTTGTAACGTAGCGATACACTTCTAAATAGAATATCAAGTCTCAATCTTATCACATTTTTGTGGTTTGTAATGAGATGAAATTCAATCTAAGCGACATCAATAGTAATATACACCTCTAAAATCAGTTTACATCAAACAGTTCTTTACATCAAACATTTCCACATGAAATTCACATTATATTAAAACACCGACGTCTATTATCAAACGATATTTCTCTCATCTGTGATACAAGTAACGTTGAGCGAATTCATCCGCGTCAACTGGCTGATACGTGTGGTATGTACCAGTCATCGCTGCACTGACAAGGGTTACGCTGATGCTAAACTATAAACAGATAGCTATCCGATAAGACAAGAACTTGTCATAATTTGACTTGATTCAAATTTGACAAGTGAGAAATGAATTCCGTTTGGCGCCTGGTGATATTGGATTTAACCGTATCAAAGCACAACATTGGACGGTTTTGTAATCGACTCAAGAAGCTAATGGGCGGACCAACCCATGAGCTTAAAAAGTAATTCCTATAGGTATTGAAGAAACGGATTGTGGTCAGAACATGGAAGAAGAAGCTACATCAATGATGGATAGGGTTGCAACGTCCTAATGGCTGGTAATGCGTCTGGAAGTCGCCTGATATTACGTATACGTGTGATAAACTGAGATAGCTCTATATAACGTGTTATCGTGACGCCGTCATTCTGTATGTCGCCTTTGAAGATGCCACTTCATTATGATGAAGTTGACTTTTCCTGTGATAGGCCTAAGATATCAGAAATAGACCAGAAGTCAAATTTTCATTATTTATGTTAGTTTAGCAAACTGGAAAATGTTATATACCATTACAAAAACAATATATTTCCATCCAATATTGTCGCCCTCTCCGCAGTTCAAATGAATCTACGTCCCCGGGTTAACAGATATGATAGAAACGCACGTTGTGCGGAAATAATAATAAATTCATTAATGAATACGGGCGTGTTAAGTGCATGTTCATTGAAAACAGACACATACTAATGAAATTTATATATATTTTTTTTATTTTATATAAAATTTAATATGTGTTTGGAAATAAGGCTTATTACCCTGAAATGGCCACTTTACGAGACTCAGCTTTTTGGTTCTCGGGATCATAAAGGATAATTCATTTGTATTTTCCTCATCCAACTGGTACTGCCCATCCGTTATATGAAAGGTTGTGGTATCTCATGTCCTATCTGTAAAAAGCTGAATTCAAGACATTAATTGCTGCTAATATAAACGAGAGGTCTAATTGGTGACACCACGTTTCTTTTCTCACAATCTTTAATCTAGACACTATTTCGCAATTCCAAAGTGTCTCGACATGTATTATATGTGTTTTCCCGGATATATATACATAACGGATACTATTATAAATAGCCACATACAAATATCACACCAAAAATGTCACAGGAGAAAAAGCTACACAAAAAAGTAAAAATTAATGATAAAACGTTCAATATCTTCGATGTTACTGTATCACGTGGCATTGTACCAACACACAAAGAAAATTCACACATTCTTTCACACGTATTATTTCAAATATTTACGTGTTATTGCTAAAAAAACGTAATTAAACCTAACAATGCATTAAATAAAGTACATTTCAATATTGCGTGGCGGTTGCATTGATACACAACATGTTAACAGAACATTACTCAGCAGAAATGCGACACATAATCCTAGAGGATTAACGGACGATCGAAGCGGTTAAACGTTCTATTACCTGGAGGACGTCAACTGTGATAGCTATTCACAAGCTTGTTTGTAAACATACATTAGATGGCGACATTAAGTATGACAAGCATCTGAACATATGAAAGGTGCAAATAGAAAAGTCTTAATTGAAATTCGAGGGGAAATCGTTATTTTACAGTAATAAGATAAAAAGATAAAAGGAAGAAAACGGAGGTCAAATTGTTTTTGGGTGTGGGGCGGGGGTTGCGTATGCGTGCATATATGTGTGCGGTGCGTGAGCGAGAGAGACAGAGAGGGGGAGGGAGGGAGAGAGAGAGAGGGGTGGGGGAGGGATATATATATATATATATATATATAGATAGATAGTTAGATAGATAGAGAGATAGAGAGGGAGGGAGCGAGAGGTGGGAGGGGAGAGAGAGAGAGAGAGAGAGAGAGAGAGAGAGAGAGAGAGAGAGAGAGAGAGAGAGAGAGAGAGAGAGAGAGAGAGGGAGAGAGAGAGAGAGTGGAGTGGAGGTGCGTGGGTGGTAGAGAAATGTTTGTCTGTTGAAATGCTACAATTGCGTGGCTGGAGATATTATCTTTTGTAGGCAAATCATAATTTATGGTTTCATGTCATATTGTTTACGACGCGAATATTAAGAAACTAAAATTTTAAAATGCTATTGTGGTCATACAAAAGGACGAGTTCCCGCAAAAAAGCACAGTACAGTATTTTATGTATTTATTCTGACTTTACGCATGACATAAAAACAACCGAAAGTATCGATTCAACACAATACAGGCTTATTTACACAAAGCTGTACGACAAAAGTGATGACTTTAACTGTTCAATAGTCAAATTCCATCATGGTCCAGCATATTATGGTGTCTACATATAACACCTTCTGAGATACTTTAAGGCATGTTCATTATTATGTTGAGCCGTGACTTCTGGCTTAGACGTTATATAGGCCTAATATGCACATTCCTCATGATTATGCCTGAGTGTAAAAAAGTTCTGCTCTGTTCTGCTAAAAGACTGATTCCCATGACAGTTTGACGGGTGGCTCACTAACTAACTAACAAATTTGATTGACTTGACTGACTGTGTGTGTGACGATCACCGAGTCACCGACTAATCCATCGACTCTGATTCACTCACCGACAAAAAAAAACCACACTGGAATTTCAAAATAACCTTCATAGAAACTGGACGGAGTAAACACATTGTCGAAAAGTAGTGGAAGACGACAATACAATTAGCGAACCAACAGAAATGATGCCAACAACATGATGGTAATCAGTTGGACCGTGTCACCACCGATGCCGTTGTCACACCTTAGTCATGACGTCTCATTTAGTCCTGGATTACCCACACAGTGTGACTTCCCATTCCAGCAACAACTACACAGTGTTTTTCTTTCGATGGTGAATGTTTGTGCAAAACGAGAAGTTGTCAACGATATCCTCTATGATAACATATTTGCATGTTTCCTTTGAGGTAATAATTGCTGGGATTCTGATCCCGTCTGTGTCATGCACAAAGAAAAGGAAACATAATTAAATTCATCCGGCTTGTAAGTATGAACCCAGCGTGAAATCTCCTGCCAATTTTAGTCGTGTTGTTATAAAATGGTCCATGCTCATGTTTTTGATAACCATTTTGCGGAATTTACATACATAATAAAATAATGTTGGTTAACCTTTAATTATTTTAAAGGCAAAACGTGACGTTCAAATAATTCAACACGTTTTACTATCTAAATATACAAGGACAGCCGTTTTTTCTCTTCTTCGAACATAAAATTTAGTTTAGCGTAGACCTCGCTTTACTTGCGTTGTTAAACGATCGTGATGGTCTTTGATATCACTAAAATCGCACAGTGTAAGACAGAAAGACTATGTTTTATTATGTTTAATGCTTGCAAGGAATCACTGTGTACTGCGGTTAATATTATATAGAAGATGAACAGAGACAGGGGCGGGTTTTATGTTATAGGTAGAAAGCCCGCCTGATGTGCAAGCGGTCGGAGGATCGATCCTCCACATTTGACTCGTTGAGTTTTCCCATGCTTCACAATTAGGCGATCAAATGCTCACGCTGCAGTGGTGTGTGCTCTCTATTGTAGGTCTAGGCATATAAACGATGCCTTGCTGCTAATAAAAAAGAATACCGAATGTGGCGATAAGATCATGCTGATATTTATGTACCTGGCGCAACACCAACTCTAAGACTTGTAGCTAATATATTTCGTTTTATGGATCATGCTATTTTTTTCATTCCGAAAAGATTCATTTTATCATTTATCACATTTTATTACGATGTTACCGGGTTGGCATTTTTAACGGACTTGCGTTCCTGTTACACCGGTAGTATAATTAGTTCTCATAGTAATTCAAGTAGTTTGGTATAAAATGTCAGACATCGAAATTTCTTTCTGGATTGCGCTAGGACACTACTGGCCCATCAAAGGCCGTGGTGTGTACTATCTTGTCTGTGGGAAAGAGCACATACATTTTTTTATTATACGATCCATTGCTGTTATTCGAAGAAGAGTAGACTGTGGAGACAGCGAGTTTCTTCTATGACCAACTGTCGTTATATCCGTGCGTTTGACATCCAATAAACGCTGTTTAATAATCGTTAAACAAACACCATTTATCTTTATCAATAGTAGTATGGTGTATCATGATTTAATTAGAAAAACACCCACACTGAAATGGAATGGAAACCACAACTCATTAGCATATCAAATAAAGGGTATCTCTGCACACGCTCGACAAACCTTACACCAATGCACAAGTATGCAATATGATTTCACTATAATCACTAGACAAATAGAGATGTCCAAACGATGTCGCATAAGATACACAAAACAAATAGGGCGAGTCATGAATCTCGGAGAAATCTGACCCATGCACTTTTTTTAATTATGTATACATTACCCGTTTAAAATCCCGTTCGACTCCGGCGTTCTTGTTAAAGTACGACATTGCTGCAACCTTTGCACCAGTGTCTGAAACCAAAGCCAAGAACCAAGCCACCTTAGACAGATCCAAAAGAAAGGCGGATATATGTCTTTTTTATGGATTACGGCATTGTGTAAACGATATAACAACTAATTTCACGTTTGTATCTCGCAATGATCCAACAGAAGCCGTGTACTTATTTAAAGTGACAATGGAATTCCTTTATGAATTGTTTTGTTGGATTATACTTGCCAATGGTAGTCTCAAAAACTAAGACCCTTTGTGAAGGGAAGTTGGCAAGTTGTTCACAATGTTTCAATATGAAAATAACAGTATTTATTCATACTTACACCTGAACATGTTAATGTGAACAACGCCCCATACCAGGTTACATGACAGATGAATGTAGAATCGTGACAGGTAAAATGACATGTATTTGGATTAGTAAATTATTTAAATTAACATTTAATTTTATCTTATTGTTTACAATATAAATACATGCATATCATAAGTATTTGTTTCTGCTCATCCAAATTGTTATAGTAGTTTAATGTGTACTTTTGTCTAAAATACTTTGTATTGTACTACATTATTGTTAGCAGAAGTCCAAGAACCATACTAACCTACTACAAACGCATTGCATATACATATTTTGATATTGTAATAAAATGTAGGTAAATGTTAGTTTTAATTAAAAAAGCCTCTATTAGCAAGAAATATACTACAAATAGCATTAGATGCGCACGTAGGGTGGCATCCGTCTTAAAAGTCGGAGTGTGCCTTTAAGAGAAATACCACCAGAGCAGTAATAATAGGAAAATTATTAAAATGAACAAACAATATCTCCTTGTGTGAGAGTCCATATGACTGTTTGTAAACAAAGCCGTGGCTGTATATGAACATAAACAGTGATGACGCCATGTGTTTGCGAAAGAAAATCAAATCAGTCACCGCTGGTGGCATCCCTTTCAAACTAACCAGCGGCTTTAAACCTTGAAAAATCACATCGAAACGTAAATTATATAAGTATTGTAGATATACATTACGCCCATCATTCGTTCTATCCATCCGCCCACTCATCACCCCACTATTCGTCCATACATCCACCCACCCGCCTATCTGTTGTCAGTCCGTCTACCCACCAGTCAGCCCACCAATCCAATTTCAAAGTATGGTTGAATTAGATCGAAACGTAAACTATTTAAGTATTGTAGATATACATTACGCCATCCATCCGCCCACGCATCCCACCCAACATTACATCTGTTCGTCAGTCCGTCCACCCATCAACCCACCAATCTAATTTCTAAGTATGGTTGAATTATGTCGGCTTATTTTGTTTCTCGATCTGCGAGGTTCAGATAGAGATGTCCTCACTCCAATTCGTCACGTGGAAACACGGTAAACCATGCTTTAGACTTTCAGGGTTTTTTCTTAGCATGAATATTGCATGTCACATGAAACTCTTCTTTTTTCAACCCGAGAAGGCCAAATGCTACTTTTATTGCCTATACCCCCATATCGCTGTTGAAACCGTACACGTTTACGACATAGTTATTTTGTTACAACAACACAAGATTAAATAATCTTTGATGATATAGTTTCTATTCGAGAGGCCTTGTCGCTGACCATTCAGAGGTGTAGAAAAAAATAAACTCAAACGATCCGAAATCATGGAACTTAGAATGTGTTTTACGGACGTATCATCATGAAGATAGACTACAGCAGTTGCTGTGTGTAGTCTAAAGATGAGATAACCTTCAATGGACACCTTTTAAAAAGTTATCTATTTGTTACATTTGTCTTAGAGAAGTAAACAGACAAAAAACCACCTGAACCTCTGATGAGCCCCTTGTCAATATATGTTGTTGGATCTCACGGGTATTCTTTCACTGTCCTGCCATTAAAATCACCTGATGCCTCTCGCAGTGTACATCACAAGCAGGCAGCTATACGAGCCGGAAACTAGGTTCAGTTTGCAGGCCTATTTTATGAGGTGAAGGGTGCCTTGTAATCGGTTACCACGTGCGTAATTAACGTACCACTGCAAAAGGATACAGTGAACTAGTGAAAGATTGTCTGTCAAATAACTAGCCGTGATCAACAGCTCGTAGTCTACCGCGTATGAGGTGACAACAGAAAAAACATTGAACAACTGTAAAAAAACAACCAATGTTTGCAATGCTTTTCACATGCTTTTCCTGGCGAAGGTAGTGTCCAGAACATATGTTTGTTTTTTAAATTTTTATTTTTTATTTAACGACGCCACTAGAAACACATCGATTATAAATCAGCGGCTATTGGACGTCAGACGCATGGTTATGTTGACACATGGTCTCAGAGGAAACCCGCTGTCGCCGCTCCATGGGCTACTCTTACCGAAAAAGAGCAAGGGGTCTTTTATGTGCACTATCCCATTGACAGGACAGCACACACCACGGAATTTGATAAACCAGTCGTGGCTGGAAAGGAAAATAGCCCATAAAATGTTGTGCGCTTTGGAGGATCGATCCCTCGACCCATCCCGTCACAGGCAGACATTTTACCTCTAGACTACGTTCCGCTCCATTTACAGGAAGCCTGAATGTTAGTACATAGTACTATAGTGTCTTACTATACTGGTTGGGAATGACTACTTGTATTGTAGTATTCATCCATTTTGCAGTAGTTGTTATCAGTACGACTGTCCTTTTAAATCGTGTTCTGGTTTCATCTGTTCAAAAGAAAATGATTCATGATCAATTAGTTAATTAATTAATAAATAAATAAATATAATTGGCCATTAATTACTTTCAGATAGTGTTTGATTAAATTGGTAATTAAACTTTTGACCAAGGATTCAACGTATGATACCGCCCAGTCAATAAACGAATGTATTTGAACTGGCATATGTAAATGTCATAATTAATTTTATTTAGCATTTGTCATCAGCTTTCCGTGGCTCAGTCGTTAACGCATCGGGCTTAAGACGGGTAGGTACTGGGTTCGAATTCCATTCGTAGCATATAAGATGTTTAATCCCAGTACTGGAATGAAACAAAATTAATAGTCTCATCCATAATAGGACCTACATACCTAGGAATCCTATGTAAAAGGAATGCAAGTCCGGTTACTAGTATATTATAACAAAATTGATTAAATAAGAAAATACATCTTTACGGAATGAAATTAATAGTCTGATCCATAAAACAAGATACTATCTACAAGTCCTAGAGTTAATGTAAGAAAAAGCGCAATAAAACTGTGTTTTTATACCAGTCTGATGTGGACTAGGATTCCTAGGTTACTGCTAGGTATGTAGGTCCTATATAGCATTATACATTGTGTCGGACCTATATTCCTACGGACTTATATTCCTATTACACCGGGTCCAATCCAGGGCCAGGGCTCCGTAAGGCTCAATTGGTAGATGTACTTCCACTTACACCGACCAGTCTCCATAACCGGTTTAACCAAGGCCGTGGTATGTACTGTCCTGTCAGTGAGAAAGTACATATAAAATATGAGTAGCGGGTTTCCTCTCTCATACTAGCACTAACTTCTGTCCTGGACAGACTGTCGAGGCAGCTGGACCGGGTTATCATCACAGATGTGCTTGAACCTTAATTGGATATAAGCAAGTAAATGGAAAACATGTAAATAGAACAGCTTGATCCCATATGTCCGACTGCTAATGCGATTTGCGTACACGGCAAACAGGATCACTCAGTGTAGCGATTGGTGCGAATGCGTATTCGAATTCGCAGAACGCATACCGCGTATATGGAATCTTAGCTTAAGACGGATGTATGGCATGACATGGTAGCTTTCCTCCAACATGAAGTATCATTAGGCCTACTATCTCAATATATTGTGCTTTAAACACGTGGATTCCGCAATCATATTAATGTATTTCAACCTGGATGTAATGTAACTTGTATTGTAACCACCTCTCTGTTATAATAACGATAATAAGGTAATAATAAAGGGCAGACCGGGTCGTAGCTCAGCGCAAGAGCGTCCGCCTGTGGTTCGATACGTCGACGGATCGATCCTCCTCAGTGGATCCGTTGGGTTATGTCCCGTTCCAACCAGTGATCCACGACTGGTTCAGCAAAGGCCGTGATGTGTGCTATTCTGTCTGTGGGAAAGTGCACATAAAAGATCCATTGCTATTAGTCGAAGAAGAGTAGCCTATGTGGTGGCAGAGGGTTTCCTCTGTGACCAAGTGGCGATATAATAGTGCGTTTGACATCCAATAACCGCTGATTAATAATCAATGTGTTCTAGTGGTGTCGTTAAACAAACTAACATTAACTTTAATGAAGGTCAGTTACGGTATTCCATTCTGCACAATATTATTGTTCAACATCATTATATCGAAAGGTCATATTGATTATACATGTAGCTATTTCAACCTGCAAACACAGTCCACCTTCTCACACATGTAAAATATGTATGATAATTTGCATGGGCGTCACATAGTGCGGGACAGAGGGGACATGTCCCCCACCCACCGCCATACCTTTTGGAGTGGGGGACCAACATGCAAATGTCCCCACCCCCACAACTTTTTAGTATAAATAACACATTACCACGCAGTAATGTATTGTATACCA
This sequence comes from Melanodrymia brightae, assembly GCA_032273805.1. Taxonomy (NCBI): domain Eukaryota; kingdom Metazoa; phylum Mollusca; class Gastropoda; order Neomphalida; family Peltospiridae; genus Melanodrymia; species Melanodrymia brightae. The sequence goes on along the minus strand of JAUTCZ010045743.1, from coordinate 325 downwards.
TACATGCAACCGGAATGCACCAAAGACATCAGTTTTGGGTGAACGGTGATTGCCCAAAAACATATTTCTCACAAACGGTCCCCACCCCCACCCCCCAAACCCACCATGATAAATTGTATATGCATGCAGGAATGTATTTAAGTATTGTTAATGATTGTAATACTGACTAGCTATACACAGATTCAGGTCCCAGTCGGAAACACATCTATTGTTTCAATGGTTTGTTTCCGGTCGAAACTCATTGAATTAATTAAGTAATAACCTCAAGTTTTTTTTTGTTTATCGTAGTATGAACAAAAAACCGATGCGCAAACTGTATGATTCC
>JAUTCZ010045732.1:0-12026 GCA_032273805.1 Melanodrymia brightae | reverse complement strand
TCCTAGGTATGTAGGTCCTATAGCATTTTACATTGTGTCGGACCTATATTCCTACGGACATCTATTCCTATTACACCTGGATAGTGGTTAGTTTTTGAGACAGATAATGTAATGTGCAATGTACTAGTTAGTATTTCTCTCTGTATGGATTCTTATGAAGTTCGGAATCTATTATAGAAGAATGGACATGTTCTCGTCTTTTTATATATTAATTCAAATGTGCGTAGAGCAGATACATGAATTTCGCATATTCCATCGTCAGACAACAGTTGAATATTGGACGAGGCATGACTGAATAAAGGCTCCGTTAGTATGGGACGCCAGTATCATTCAGAAGGCGCCAAAAGGGCCTTGTTGTGGTATTAGTCTACCCCACTCCTGTGTATTAAAATACCAACTTCATTTCTTTAAATTAAAGTACACTCATCATGCAATTGCGAGTTTTAAAAACTGCTATTAAAATGATAACAAAACTATGTATATATACATAACATGTTTCCTTTGGAATCACTGGCGTAACAAATACCATCATAAAACAAAATATACACCCTGAATATTAAAAATAAACAACAATTTCTCAAGTGGTATAATATCATTCAATACCAGTATCCACTTCGATTGAAAGTTGTTTCCTGATAAAGGTTTGGTGCATGTTCACATCGTCTTTAGAAGTGTGTAAAACACGTTCACATTGTGATTCAACAAGTGTCGCAAAATCCTCATGAACTGTATCAATATCCTCATCAGAACTAGAAGCACTTGTGTTAGACTGACAACGTCTATAACCCTTTTCATCCCAGATAATTTCCTCCGGTACTTCCACGTCAACACCCTCTCCTTTACCCTGAGTATAACCTATCTCATCTAGTGGTTCACATGCCTCTATGCTTGCCAACCAGTTTTGACATCGTCTTGTGTTCTCTTCCAAGTACACTCGATCATCGCACCCATCGGGCCGATTTCGTAAACCAAACTCTTTTGGTTTAGTTTGTGCAAGACTTACTGTCAACATCCCTTCGGGAAGATCTGAAATCGTATGTTCACTTCGAGTTCTATGAATTTTTGCTCGAACACGTTTGATTTGTTTACTGGGTTTTGTAGGTCCTATCGAATGAGGGATCCCACTCTTTCCTTCAGTATTATCATGTGCACCCGACTTTCCAATATAAGTTCTAGTGGTTTCTATTGGTTCCACATTTTGTTCTCTTATTTGTTGACCTTTTTGATGTTGGTCCACAAAATCGGTCCAACAAGGCTTCTTGGGCGGTTTTAGAACAATGACAGCTCCGGCCATAGGATTACCTTTTGGTGGGCTTCTTTGCATTCTAGCCTCCACAGATATCCAATTGGAAGATGGAACGGCCACGCCCAATACACAGGGAAGACATAAGGGCAACGTATGTTATCTCCAGAATATTCGGAAATCAGAACTTTGTAGAACTTAATAGATTTGTTTACATATAGCATCACATTTCTCGAATAAACACTTCCAGAAAAGTCAACTTAATCCGTTGTAATTTGGTTAGCAAACACTGATAATAGTTAGTAACACAAATTTATAAAATAATTGACTCCTTTCTCTCTAAAGATCATTCCTGCCAATGACGTCTGTTTGCAACCATGCTTTTGTTCTCGCGGCTTCAATAATTCATCTGTTCCGGAATAAGCAGACGTGTTTGGGGTCACTGCCTGCAATACAAGCACACCGCACCTCAATAATGACAATTGGTTTCAATTACCGGCGTCTAGGATACACCCGATCTGTGTCTTCGCATCGGTTTTTACCCTCGACCCCATTCCTCGATCAACCTGCTGAACACAATCAGACGCTGCCTTCAGATAGTTGTTGAAAACCTGTAAACAAGATGGCGAAAATATTTTGGCATACCATCAATAATAAAGACAAAACTATAAGAAAACGTTCCATACTGCCAACCATGTAGTCGATTATCAGATACTTTCACAGAACAATCTGTTGAATACCGAAGCGAATATAATAGCGTTATATAGCGGAAAACAATAGAAAAAGAACAATTGAAGTTTATCCATAAATTGGAACAAAGTGATCGAGTGTATTCTATTTCGAAAGCATGGGTCAGTCAGGTCCTTTGACTGGTACACCTTTTCTTCACGAAAGTAATGGAACTAAAATGAACAAGAAAGAACTAATAAGTTTTCCAAATAAATAAATAAAATTAATAAAATGGAAATAACTTACCCTTGGTGTACTTAGACAGCTTTCAACAATCGTATCGTTTCCAACATTATCCGGGTGAGTTCATTCCTTTTAAGTGGTCCCGGCACCAACAAATAGGTCAAAAATAATTTTGCTCTTTCGGTCGAATGATGAGAAAGAGGGTTATTTGATAGCAATCCTCCCTTTGCTTCGTACTGGTGTCGGCTGTGATACCAGTTACCAAAACATTCACCCCAGTCTAGCCTGAGAAGAGTCTACGCACCAACGGTGCCAAAGCAGTTAGAGAAGCGAGGCGTTTCAGCTTTTGGTTGTATGAATGAATGAGGCGAATGCCAAAACACCAAGCCCCGTTCAATAGACGGGAGCGTCACAAGTGCAGACAACGATGGGATGGATCCATGCAGGAGGTGAACCAAAATGAACTGAACCATCTTCAATTGCAGACCATTTGTTTTGAACTTTGTAAACTCAATACCTAGTCTGTCCGTGTGTAGGCCTGGGTCCCCACTACTCCTAACCTTTATTTATCCTTTGTTCTCCGTTTTCTGTTAATCTGTATCTTATTTAAAAAAACAACTTTTTATCATTTTTTTAAATTTAGTTTTTTCCCTCTTTATTTTCAGTTCTCAAAATCATCATGTACATGTACGGATGCATTCGGTGGAATTTGTTCCATATTAGGATAGAAAATACACCTTAAGTTTAATAATACACAGGCCGGTAACCAGCATTCTCAAAGATTGGTGGTTTTTGGTGAAGAAGATGGTTCGGAAGCGAAGCGCCATAGCCTCCCCTGGGAGACACCTTTTGAATTTAGATTGCCTTAGTTCAAACGTAATTTCTTGACACCAGGGCCCGGTAACATAAAGCACTCGTCACACTTAACGATTTAAACCAGGAACTCGTCGTACACGTACTTTAGGACGTGTGCGTAAATGACCACATAGTTACGTATGTTTCGAGGGTGGTGTAGCACACACGTAAAAAAAATTGGCAAACAAAATTCCTAAAATCTAAATTAAAAATTACTTAAACATGTGACATATTCATATCTTAGTTACATATCACAGACACCAATAGAAAATCCCCACCTTAACCACCCCATTGTGTTTTACTTTACACACACCTCATCTACATGCTCAATGCTAAAAATGTTAGTGTGTTGTTCGTTTATAATGTTTTGAAGGCATATACCCATCCACTACACCGTCTTTCCTTTGATACGATCGCAAACACGATACAAAAACTTTCATCAACCGTTTACTGATATTGAAAATGAAGTAGTATATTATTTATTGTCATTAATTATAATTAGAACGCATTAGATATAACATTATACATACATACATACATACACACATACATTCTTTTAATGAGCCAATTGTTGCTTATTGTACTAATATATACACGTTCTTAGCTACTACGCAAGTGAACATGTTACGTTTATGCAAAGTGTCTTCCAGTTACTGGAGTAAAACATTAAGCACGTACACGTATCACACACGTATCACACACTTAGTTGCACTTCTTTATGTTATCTGGCCAATAGTAAATGAATTTTCACAATTTTAATGGTTATTTCTAAAAATCTTTTTCTTGTGTTTTAATCTTTGTAATTTTAAAACACTATAATTATTTCAATTGACACAAACTAGTTCAAAATCAAAGGGGGAGATGTTTTTTATTTAAAGGCTTAATTTGTAAATGATAATTTTAATAGTTACTTTTGAACCTTTTTGTTTACTGTTGAAATTTTAAATAGGATCTATATTTTTAAGTTAATACAAACTATACTGTTATCAACGAGGAGGGAGGGGATAGGCCTATTATAAAGATCCACAGCAGGAAAAACAATATCTAGATTTCCTGGTACATGTATATATATCCTAAAATTAGCCTTTCGTAATTTCTAAAATTAGCCTTTGTAAATAGTTATCTTGGACCTTTTTCTCTTGCAATTTCAAAAATTGTTATATCCTTTTTTTAAAGTTAACACAAACGTGTTACCAAGATGGGAAGAGAGGTTCAAAACGATTGTGGCCCTCCATCCCAAATTTAGACAGTGGGTTGGAACACGAAGTTCTGGTATCTGAATAGTAACTTTAACCACTCAAAAACCATAGCAAGTCCCAGTTTAAATTTAAATTTCACTGTTCAATACAAGTAAAGTACTTCATCCTTTGACAAACAAGTTTTAAAGGTTGCTTTATGGTCTGACAGCCAAGGTCAACTAGGTCTGGGAGTATATATATACTATTTTAGTGGATTCTGCATGGTTCCCCTAGACAATTTATTATATGAAGAATCTGAACTATGACCCGTTGTGAGCCTTGAGAATTGTTTTAATTAGAATAAATCCAAAATGACTGCCTTCATATTATAATTAGCACATAGAAAAAAAAACGATGTCCACTTCTATATATACTAGCATGTTTTAATGATCTAAAAGATTAAAGGTTAAAAGCATAATATAAATGTCTCTTTTGCGATAAATAACCTCAGTTACAACCAGTTAAACTCGAAACAAGTAGTTTTTAAGATGCAAATTATCACATATTCTCAGTCATGGATTAAATCAAACACATAACGTGTACATAAAGATTAAAGAAAATCAAATTAAAGACATACAATACAAAATAAGTCACCTGAACACAGACTGATAGCTTGATTGCACAACAAAATGTTTAATACTAAATAAATGCAATTGTAAATGACATACATACATGTATGGTCATAATAGCTTATGAAGTCCACACCCAAAAACCTGTTATGGGAGTTCATCTTCTAATTGTCTTGACTTCGAACAATCCAAAAACAAATTCATACTGTATATTTATAAAAGAAAAACATAACTTCACATAAATTAAAGCATGTACCGGTGTATAATTCGTACTGTATATTTATAAAAACAAAACTCAATTTTTACATAAAATAAAGCATGTACCGGTATATATAGATATATATTTAATGTTTGTTAAATTTATGCTTTATACCTAGATGAAAATAGCAAGAATTTGCTTCCTTTTATTGATATAATGGAATATGCATAACAAAGGCTTACATTTAGCTAGCTTATACAATGAGTAAGAGTTCAAAATACTGTTATACAGTGACAGGTTCCTAAAAGTTAACAAGAATTCACTCACAAACTACCAGTTTACGTGTACATTGTTTTTGGTGTACACATTAGGACCAACAAATTTTTTGTTTACGGTTTTAAGTGAAAGAATAAAAGAGTTGGTACATGTAGGCCAGTATTATTAAATTATTTTCTCAGTATTCTATCATTGGAAAATTGGAAAAGGCAAAATTAAATTAAATTTGTTTTAAGAAAAAAAAGTTTAAGTTCAGCAGGAAACAGATCTATTTTGTTTTTGGTCTTATTCAATGAGCAAAACATGAAATTACGTATTATAGAAACATAATCCACAACACATTAAAATGAATAATCAGTTGTCCAATATATAGAGTAATTACAACACATCATCTAGAGAAAGAAAAAGAAGCAAATAAACATCACACTTGCTACTCATTTGATTTGAGCAGCAAACATATTTTATATGCAAGTTATTATAAGCTGGACATGACATTCCATAACGCTTCAATGCTAACAAGTGCAGATTGTAAATTCACAGCTATATAGGAAGGAATACTATGACTTCTTGTTCAGATACTTTAGCTTTGAAGCTAAATCCTACATATATACATGTATATATACACTGTATACTACTACAAACTTGTAACAAAATATAACGTTTGTTTAACGACACCACTAGAACACACTGATTACTAGTATTAACCAGCGATTATTGGATGTCAAACGCACGGTTATATCGATACTTGGTCACAGAGGAAACCTGCTGCCACCACCTAGGCTACTCTTACAGAATAACAGCAAGGAATCTTTTACGTGCACCTTCCCACAGACAGGATAGCACACACCACAGCCTTTGAGACCAGTCATGGAACACTGGTTGGAACAGGACATAACTCAACAGCCCCCTTGAGGATTGATCCTGCGACCCATCGAGCCTCAGGTGGACGCCTTACCCAGGGTTGGAAAAAAAAAGAGACTTTTTAATGGTAGCCCATGGGCTACCATGCATCAACATTCTGATAGCCCAGCACCACATTCAGGTAGCCCCAATAATGAAAAAAAGGTTATCAAATATTCACACTTGTACAAAGTTGGTAAAAACATACAAGTGGTTGAAAAGTTATAAAAAACATTTGTTATGCAAAGCTTATTGATATTTTATTTGGTAGCCCAGTGGGCTACCAGAACTTGTTAAAGCAGTAGCCCAGGAGCAAAATCTGGTAGCCCAAGGCTGCCGGGCATGGGATTTATCCAACCCTGCCTTACCACTGGACTACCCAATGGATGTAGTCGTCTCTGTAACTGTGCTAGCAACTCTGCACCTGGTGCATGTCGATTTCACTAGAGGCATGAAAACCAGGTCATGCTGGCAGTTTTATTAGAATAATAATTATTAGCCTTTCAATAATATAATATAATATAATATATAAAAAACAGGTTTGAGAGGCAATTTTAGAAACAGAACACTACACTCAATGTTTAAAAATGTATCAAACCTGATTTCGCTTGTTAGATATGATTTTAAACATCTCGTAAGATAAATCATGTTGTATTCTCTATGACTAAAAGTATGCAACCAAAATTGACTAACTACAATAACAAATTTAAATAACAAATACTTACATTTTAATACTAATAGTCTATGAGTATTTTAAAGGCAAACAACAACACCATGTATAATCCGATAATGATAAAATGGTCGGTGGGTAACCGTTCACCCTGTATATGATATTGATAAAATAGTATTATAGCTATTTACACTGTATATGATAATGATAAAACTGGCTCAGTAGATAGCCGTTTACACTGTATATGATGATAAAAACAGTATATAGCTGTTGACACTGAATCTGATAATGATAAAACAGTATATAGCTGTTGACACTGTATATGAAGATGATAAAACTGTGATTGTCAATGGATAGCTCTTTACCTTATATAATATAGTAATTACAGCTAAAACTGTCATAGTTGGTGAACAGGTGTTTACCCTGTATAATAATTTTATGACATACATACATGTTTACACAATTGATATCCGATGACTAGTGCCAAACAGTACAATATGAACCCTTTCTCCTCCTTCCACCCTTATTACATGTTTCTACATTCCTCTTTTCTATACATCAGGCCTTACCAGCTGAAGTTTGTCATTGATGCTACTCCATATAATATATTAAATGAATTACGTAAATCAGTTCTATACTATTTCCTGTTATACCGGTACTGTTTTAGTAGTTACCACGTTATACTAATATATACTTACCGAAAATGTATATTATGTGTGTAAATATCAATATTTGTTCTTGTCATGTAACAATATGTTAACTGTAATGTCTTTGTCCTCGTGTTACACGTTGTATTTTGTCTGAGTGTTGTTAAATAAATATTTGAAAAAAAAAAATGAAAAAAAACCAACTATAATCATGATAACGGTCAAATACTTACGAGCACAAAATATGTCGGGGATTGACCATGATCCAGATTCCAGGCACTTGGACACTCCAGATCCATTGATAACGTTGAATCCGTCTTTGCAGTGATACGTAACGGTCTCATTGTTGTGAATGTCAGACGGGATACTGTAACTGAGCAAAGGTGGGATGTTGCAGCGGGACACAGCTGAAGAAAATATATTCATTAAAACATAGCATATTTTGCCCTTCACGTACAATGATGTTTAAAAGTAAAGTGGCTTTATACAGCTGTTTCAGAACGTTATTTATGATGACCTGGCACCGTGATTATAACACTGTTTAGAGTCTAAAATCGAGACTTTAATCATCCTTTTTAAATCGGTTGCACTGTTGAGTAGTTATTTTCAGAAGTATACTTTCAGTGGAAACTCGAAGCATTGATGAAATGGTCAACAGCTGCTTCAGACATTAATCAAAGTGGTCTCATGTGATGGACAATGGAAGGTGATTGCGAAATAGATAGATCAATGACGTTGACAACCTGTTTTCTTAGCAGGCCTTGGTGTGCAGTTAGAACTTTGTTGTACAAGTTGTCGTGTTTCATTTGTATTGTAAATTATTTTGATAGGTGAACATATAGTAGTGAACCCACAGTGAACTATCGTGCAAACTAAGGGTTAGTGTTTACCCGGCTTCATATCATTTGTTTTGATGTTTTTAGGCATACTATTATGCGTCATTGGCCTTTTGCGAACTCTTGTATATATAGCTAGAAATGTGAACTTTTGCTGTCAACACATTTAACAAAATAATAATATTAGGGGTAGGGGAAACAAAGTTAACATCTGGATAGGGTAACCCTGACAGAAACCATGCATATTAGGTATCACTATTATTTAAAGGTACGTAACTTACGTACGTAGTGTAATTTGCATACCGCTATTACACGGGTTAATACATCAAAATATCTAATGGGTTTATCGCAGAGATATGATTGGTAAGTTATAAAATTAATACCGTTACACTGCGGAATGGCGCAGTAATCAAATCGAATATCAGGGTCGGTGGTGAAGCACCAGGGTGGGTGTCCTGGGGATGGTGTGCATGCGTTGCCAGCCTCCTCCAGGGTTTGTGTTAAATTCGTCATGTATATTTCAGTCAGATTGTGTGCGTGTGGTTGTTGTGACGCCCATGGTTGACACGTGTAATTTCTCTTAGTAACATTGGTCGATCCTGTGTAAAGTATTTCACCATCGTTGTTAACTGCGTAACAGTATAATGCTGAAATCAACATGGACAAGAATGTAGGAATTAAATAATGTAATGCACAACATAAAGTATAGAAGAACGATTGTTTTTCATCATTTTGGTTAGTTATGACAAAACACTATGTTGTTAGATAATTCAGCTGTTAGGAATTTCAAATTGCAGTACAAATAAATTAATGAAAGTTAATAATATTTGCATTTATTTACATAACAAATAGAACAATCGTTCCGGAAGTGACAAATACCTTTCACTGTAAGATGTCGAACTGTTAGAAGTATTACGATGGCTAAAACAGTGTTCAGTACATGCGACTTGCGCTCGTCGTCACCTGAAACAACATACATGATGACGCATAAATATATAAGCAAACAACGTTTTATCGAATGCGAACAGAATTGTATAATTATGGCAGCAGCGAGGTCCGTAGCCAGGATTTTGAGAAGGGTGGGCCCAAGTGCCTCACACGAGGGCGCGATATAAATAAAAATTAGTTTTGAAAAAAGAACAAAACGTCACCGGTGGTGGGGTGGGGGTGGACCGGACCCCCATTGGCTACGGGCCTGTAAGGCTAGAACTGTCTACAGCATCAAATCCCCCCTAGTACACCCCTCCCCTCTCCCCCACTCTAGTTGCTGATATCTTCCGACGCCTATGCAATTTATCAATATCTCAAAAATGTTTTAATGATTAAATGATTTCAAAATGTTTTCAGATATTGATAATTGTGCGCTTCAAAATTTCCAAGAGTACATAAAAAAGATCCGAGACATCCTAAAAGAGCTTGAAGGGGTCTTGGATTATCGTCTGCTCCTGGGCCAGTACCCAACTGCCCCACTAATAGTATTTGCTTTAGCTCATACCCTGACTTAGCAGTGATGATACCAAGCGTTCGCGAAAGGCGATAGTATCCTGCACGACCGGTTGCACCCGAAATAAGTAGATAGTTTCTTTTGTCGGGTGTTTCTTTTTATCGGAAAGGCCAAAACGTGTGAAAACTTTGACATTTAATGGTAAACCATTACCAAGGTGTTGATGAAAGTGTACATCTTAAATATAATGACACAGCGAAACCATTAGTGGTTTTCTGGGGAGGCATGGGGGCCCTGCAAAAAATGTGAAATTTGGAAACTCTAAAATGCATATGACATGATTTGATAAAAACAAAAAAAAAACAGAGTCGTGTAAAATTGATAGGTCCGACGGGGAAAATGTACACAACAATTAATAATTTAAATCCCAATGAGCTATAGTAATCTATATTACCTAAAAAGCAACCAGGGGCAGTATTTATCAAACAACTTAAGTGTTTCTTAAGTTTTAGCTTAAGTTTCAATAAATCCACTAAGGTAAGACAACAACGTAAGTTCCTAGTTACAAAAAAATCCACAGTAAACAAGCTTTTGTTTTTGAAGAATTCTTAAAACACCTCAGATAGGAAACTTAAGACTTAAGTCAAAAACGGCCAAAACTTATGTCTAGGTTTGCTTTTTCACAGAACAAGTCAAAACCGCAGAGATTTAAGTTTTTTTCTCAAACTTAAATCTTAGTTTTGACTTAAGTCGCTTGATAAATACCGCCCTGGTATTATTATTATTATTATTGTAAGATGTTGTCCAGAAGTTCTCACAACACTCCGAGTTGTCACCAACCGTGATCCTATGCATTACATATTTTATATAATTACAAGTATGCGTGTTTAGTCTATTTTATGATGGTGATGATGATGATTATTATTATTGTTATTAATTAAATTGCCATTGTTGTGTTAGTATTTACGCATATTTATCACATTTGCACGACTTAAGACACAGATAAGTATAGATTACAAGCCTTTATTGAAAAGCAATCTACCCTTAGCCCTCGCGTCCAACCCCAATGCTCTCAAATCACTTACCCATGATATCTGCTGCCTGATAGACACAAATTACTCCTAAACTTAAAATGATTAATGATAACTTGATCTTCCATTCGCCTTTCTACTAGTGGTCTGTATCGCCCAATACATGACACATCATTTTTATACAGTGAATAATGTGTACAAGTAATTAATTACTGCTATATCCATTGAACTATTCTCAACGGATTCTCTCTGGCGAATCAATAACACAATAGTAATATGTAGCTTTTGTTAATAATCGGGTAAATACATGAATAACTATAATTATAGTCAGAATAATACAGTCCGCTGGAGATAAACAGGTTTAACAGATACATATATATATATATATACATGTATACAAAAGGACAACATCGTTGGCAATAACAAAAACATATGTTGTTATTATTGAATTTAAGTGACTTTAGATAAAAATTACATTACTATTAATTTAAAGCAGAATACGGAAAAAATTGTTATGAACAATTTTGCAATTTAAAATTATATGTTCCTGTTTGTTCTAGCTTCGCATCAATTTATTTTTGACACATTTTATGTTTGACTTATTCATGATAACTCTTAAACATTGGTAATTGAGGAGAAAGTTTTAGTTAATAATGTGAAGAATATTATCCTTCAAATCTTTAAAATACTGTTAGTTTCTTGACACATGCTAGTTTGTCACATGCTATTGCTGTGAATGGGCGTTCATTGTACATGACGGGAACTACGAAATAAATTATATTATGCCTATGTTTCAGTTTCTTTTTCAATTTTCTGCATCAACATTAATCTAAACGACAACACATTGACATGGCCAAATGTATATCTCTGCTCAAGACAGACTCCAAGTATGACGTTGAAAACAACTGCCAAAACGAACTCAATTCTATTCTTAATTTAATATTAAAATATTTTAAAAACATAATTATTTTATTCTCGATATTTATTTATTGAGTGTTCGTCGGTCGACAATTTGTGTGTTATTTTCATAAAGAAAAGAAGCTTATGTGTAATCGGAGCAGTAGCTGGTATTTTGTTTGACTTTGAAACTTTTATTTAATACACCCAGGCCGTCACACGACAGCATATTGGGGAGTTTAACAATATGAATATATACAATGACAGTGGCAAGATGATAACAGGAGTTCTTCTAAACATATATACATA
>JAUTCZ010045731.1:0-20621 GCA_032273805.1 Melanodrymia brightae | reverse complement strand
CTAACAGCCATAACGGCAATACTGTATGATGGCTCGTGTCCGGATTCCAATTGCCTCGGTTGGGATTTGAACCCAGTACATAACAGCCAGAACGGCAATACTGTATGATGGCTCGTGTCCGGATTCCAATTGCCTCGGTTGGGATTTGAACCCAGTACCTAACAGCCAGAACGACAATACTGTATTATGACTCGTGTACGGTTACGTAACTTGTTAATTGATGTGGGCGGTGGAGTTGCGGTTTAAGCCGCGTACACACTGCACGGTATAGTTGTTGTCTGCCAGTGCGCGGTTTAAGGCGCGTACACACTGCACTGTATAGTTGTTGTCTTCCAGTGCGCGGTGGAGTTGCGGTTTAAGCCGCGTACACACTGCACTGTATAGTTGTTGTCTTCCAGTGCGCGACCACTAGACGGTCGCTTCCCCACAGAGCACTTATCTACAAAACGTCCATGCACGATGGGCCCTAGCAGAATCCCCACCGCATTTCCCAGTCACGTTCCCTACCAACTTGCGTGGCTCATCCTGGCTCATCCTGGCTCTAAAATAGCTGTAGCCAAAATAGAAAGGCTTTAGCCAAAATCTAAATGAGCTGGAAATACAGTAAACAAAAATTTAAAAATATATAATTTTGATCTACCATAATCGTGTTGGCCATACACTCAACAAACTCCTAAGGCGAGGTGGAGGTGGGGTGGTTGTGGCTGAGGCAGTAATGTCCTGGCATGAGGGTACAAAGCACCGAACCTGACAGGCCTGTAGCCAGGATTTTGAGAGGGGGTGGTCGTTTAAGCTTATGGTGACACACGAAGTGCCTCAAACGAGGGCGCGTTATAAAAAAAAAAATTAATATTGAAAAAAAAAAGAAGTCTCCGGTGGTGGTGTGGGGGGAGGGGTTCGTCCGATCCCCCCCCCCCGCCCCGACCCTCCATTGGCTACGGAACGGTGCACAAACTATGCTAGGAACGGGCGAAACGTAGCTCAGTACAAAAACGTCCACCAACCTGTGTTAAGACCACACGTTTCCTTTATCACCATACTAACACTAACTTCTGTCTTGGACAGGCAGTCGAGGCAGCTGGACTGCGTTACCATGAGAAAATGACGTACTTGAACCTTACTTGGATACAAGCACGTAAATAAGTTATAACTAACTAACAAATGCAGTGTCGGATCTAGAAAATCCATTTGGGGGTGGGGGCCAGTGAAGCATCTAGTAAGAGAAATTTCAAAACCAACGTAAAAAATTAAAATTAATATATAATACAATTATAACTCGCAAAATATATGGGGGTGGGGGGAGGTGTCCGGGCCCCGGAGCCCCGCTATATCCGCCTCTGAAATAATAATATTTTATTTGCAATAAGCCAGTTGGCCCTTGGGCATAAACAACAATAATTCCAATTTCATAATAAACATATATACATAATTATATACAATTTAGCATACATACATACACACAGATACAAATTACACAATAAATAAAAGTACATAATATTATATAGCGTAAGTCTAATTTAATAATATTTCTATAGTAGTAATCGTATTAATTATATGTATATATAACAGTTGTATAGGATAAGCCTAATTGTACAGGATAGAATTTCTTAGTTTAAATGAATAAAAGCAATATAACCCTAACCGTTTTACCGTTTCTCTTGGGGGCTACTGAAATGGTAATACTCGTACCTTTGCCTGATCGTAAGGTACACAGATCAAACTGCTCCCTATGGAAGGGTTTGTTGCTGACGGGTTCTCCGGTATATTTAGTCGCGATCAGTTTGATAGTAAGACGGCAACTGCGAGTTTCATCTGTTGAGTTCTTAGCACGCACTTTTATCTTGAAGTCTTCGCCAGGAAAAACATCATCATCAAAGTCAATTTCAAGATCTAATCCCTAGAACATCAAAATAATATAATGTATAATTATTACTCCGCCATAAATAACAAAGTAGCTGTTATATAAGCTAGCTGTGTCAAGGAATGGAAAATGGGCATCAGCCTTCACCATGAAAACATATTGCTATTTTAATCTCTGTGTCTCTCTGTCTCTCCCCATCCCCACTCTCTCCGTCCATCCCTCACTCTCCCCCTCTCTCCCCTCTCTATCACTCCCTCTCTAACATTCCCTCCTCCCTCCCTAGCTCTCTCCCCATCCCCACTCTCTCCGTCCATCCCTCACTCTCCCCCTCTCTCTATCACTCTCTCCTCCCTAGCTATCTCGCCATCCCCACTCTCTCCGTCCATCCCTCACTCTCCCCTCTCTCCCCTCTCTAACACTCCCTCTCTAACACTCCCTCCTCCCTCCCTAGCTCTCTCCCCATCCCCACTCTCTCCGTCCATCCCTCACTCTCCGCCTCTCTCTATCACTCTCTCCTCCCTAGCTATCTCGCCATCCCCACTCTCTCCGTCCATCCCTCACTCTCCCCCTCTCTCCCCTCTCTCCCACACCCTCTCTATCACTCCCTCTCTATCACTCCTCCTCCCCCTCTCTATCACTCCTCCTCTCCCTTTCTATTACTCCCTCCTCGTTCCCTAGCTCTCTCCCCTCCCTGTCTGACTGTCTCTGTCTCTATCTCTCTGACTGTCTCTGTCTCTATGTCTCTCTCTCTCTCTCTGTCTCTCTCTCTGTCTCTCTCTCTCTGTCTCTCCGTCTCCGTCTCTCTCTCTGTCTGTCTGTCTGTCTGTCTGTCTGTCTGTCTCTCTCTCTTTCTCTCTCTCTCTCTCTCTCTGTCTCTCTCTCTGTCTCTCTCTGTCTCTCTCTCTGTCTCTCTCTGTCTCTCTCTCTCTTTCTCTCTCTCTCTCTCTGTCTCTCTCTGTCTCTCTCTCTGTCTGTCTCTCGCTCTCTCTGTCTGTCTCTCTCTCTCTTTCTCTCTCTCTCTCTGTCTGTCTCTCTCTGTCTCTCTCTCTGTCTCTTTCTCTATATCTCTCTCTCTCTCTCTCTCCTCCCTGTCTGTCTGTCTGTCTGTCTGTCTGTCTCTCTCTGTAACTCTCTCTCTCCCTCTCCCCCTCTCCCTCTCCCCCTCCCCCTCTCCCTCTCCCCCTCCCCCTCTCCCTCTCCCTCTCCCTGTCTCTGTTTCCTTGTCTACCTTCCTTCCTACCTCTAGAATGTCATATTAGTTTACGAACATAAATACGTTTATAATACAGCATATCTCTCAAACATGAGAGCGAAACAATAAACGTTTGTAACATTATGAAACGAGACTAAAATGGCCACCATGCTTGTCTTGTTTCTGAACAGTTCTAATCTAGTGCGCACTATTGTAGAGAAAGCACGAACTTCAAATAAAATAATATATACCGGTATACATTTTAGTCATCCTAGTAATTGAACATTTCATGGGAAACTCCCCACATGTACATGTATGCTCTTGGTAATAATATATTTCAAACTATCAGTGGTAAACAAACCGTTTCAATGTCTGTGACATACGGGTCCCTGTCGACCTCCGAGTATTGGGCCGCATTCGCGATCGCTTCTCTTTCCGCGCGACAACCTGTTGATAGACATTTAAAGATAAAATATAGAGTTTGTTTCTTTAACGACACCACTGGAACACATTGGTTATTGATAAGCAGTCATTGGATGTCAAACACATGGTTATATCGACACTTGGTCAAAAATGAAACTCGCTCTCGCCACATAGGCTACTCTTCGAATATCAGCAAGGGATATTTTATGTGCCATTTCCCATAGACAGGATAGCACACACCACGGTTGTTGATAGTTTTTAGGATGTCAACCGCATGGTTATATCGATACTTGGTCATAGATAAAGTTTGTTTGTTTAACGACACCACTGGAACACATTGGTTATTGATCAGCAGTCATTGGATGTCAAATGCACGGTTATATTGACACATGGTCTCAGAGGAAACCCAGTGTCGAGGCTGCATCCATGGGGAGTCAAGTGTAATGTAAACGGTTACTATTTAATTACTAAAATAATAGTGTAATATCCATGGTTACTGTGTACTAATAGTGTAGCGTAAACGATTACTAATACAGTCAAACCTGTCTTAAGCAGCCACCTAAAGGAGTAACAAAAAGTGGCCTATTAAGACAGGTGGCTGCTTAATACAGGTCATAATGCTCTAAAATTGATGAGTTGGTGGAATATTAAGGTGACCCGTTAAGACAGGTGGCTGCTTAATACAGGTGGCCGCTCAAGCAGGTTTGACTGTACATTGGTTTGTTCCATTGTAGTTGTTTCTGGTTGAGAAAATCCTCCAGGTAGTTCAGTGAGTAAGGTCAACAGAGAGTTGTATTGAGATAAAAACATATTCACAGATTTACGTACCTTTTCTCGAAGATTCTCTTTTTCTTTTTCAAACGCATTTAACTTAACTTGCAGGAGATTGAAAACTAAAAATATATAAAACAAGTTGACTATACTGGTATAGTATATAATTATACTCGATACAATGGAAGAGAAATGTGTCCACCTCAAAATCTAACACATATCTTGTAAATATACATACCGGGTACCTATTTATGAGTTAAATGGTGTGAAGAAACAATGCCATTCCAGTGGCAATTTATAGATGTACCTTGCTTTACACATTAGACTTACGAGGTCATTCATGTCTCAAGTCTATGTCAGTGAGGGACAAATTGTTTCTGAATAATTCGTCTTTGGCCAATTGTTTAGTTCTTGTCAGAAATTCTCAACTATTTTCATGAGCTAGAAACTTTGAACAAACTGTATTTTCTAAGGAATGTATCTATATATTATATTGTTAGCACTGAAGACTGCGATTCTGTCAACAAGTAGATGAATTTACCAAGTAAAATAAGGAGATGCACAACCATTCGCATCTTATTGAATACTAGTAATTATATGCATTCCCCTTGTGTCACATTGCCATTAGATTGGTCCCTTGAACAAGGAGATCCAAACCCCACAATAGTCACCCCTGAAATAATATCATCCATTGTAGACAAGTAACGATAGATGTGATTATTAGAGGATGCATAAATAAAAACAATAACCAACAACAAATATTTTAACAATACATTGAATGAATTAATAGATGTTTAACGACACCCCAGCACGACAAAATACATCGGCTTTTGGGTGTTAGAACATGGTAAGGCCGAACAAAAAAAGTTACTCGTTTCCTATTACATGTTGGGAAAATATAGGGTAGGTAGGTAGGAAAAACATTTTAATTTGGAAAATAATTTTATGTATGGATATTAAATAGGTGTTGATAGGTGTTAATAGTTTTGGAATGTTTTCGTAGAAATCGATGTTACCAGGTATATTAAAAAAAATGTTTTGGACATACGAAAAAAGATTTAGGGTCGGCAGGTTCAATTTAGGGTCGGTCGGGTAACCGGAAACAAACAATATTTTATGATACGCCTTACGGACTAATACTGACTACATGTGTGTGTGATATACCTGAATTTAACGAATATAACCTGTTTCCAAAGAACACCTGCATAAAACGGACATAATAGTTAAAGTGGTAGGTGTCCTTTATGCACAGTTCATATTTCGTGATTAAAAGACTATTCTTGCTTAAAGTAATATACTGGAACGTTAATTTGCGTGAGATATATTGCATGTTATGAACCTCTAAGCCATGAACCAAAAACAGAATAATTTGATCCTAGCCCAATTGAACCACAATTTAATTTCCTGCCTTGTAATATCAATTATCTGTAGCCACTCGATGAACAATTAATTAGTGGCATCTCCCCCAGATAAGGTTGGGTCCCACAGCAATTTTCCTGATTCTCAGAAATCTTTTCTAATCAGGATTGTATGATTCCCCATATAGCACAAAGGAATTAAGGTACATCAAAAAAACAGATATCATCAAACTGTGAACATTAAACCGGAGAACCTTGATAACAAAGTTCAACACAGTTCATACACAAGATCATGTTTATTAAAAAACACAAACAGACATATAAAAAAACATTATAATTTACATGCACCCCATGGAAAAGGAAATTTGACACGCGAAAATAAAAAAACAGAATTTTCCTTTAAATACAGTAATATAAGGGAAAGGATGTTTGTGTTTAACAGTACGCAGTATTGTGTAATCAACTGTTATTAGTCACTGTTGCCATTAGATTACAGGAGATAGCTGCTACATGCACATGTATGTAATATTTATAAACTACTCTTTTTAATAACCTTTTTAATAACAAAGTACATGTATTTTATATGCATTTCCTCTACATAAACAGCCTTTGAGAAATGGGAAAACCTCAAATACATGTAGGTCTAGTGAACTGATCATAAGCAGCCGCTTTACCACTGCATGACATCCTGTTCTCTTGCTATTAGGATCAACTAACATACATACACAAGATAATCAACAAATAAACCATTAGTTTCATACATTTACATCTCAGTTTAAAATTATAGCTAGATTTCAAGTTATTTCCTCAAGCACATATAAAAATCCCAAAAAGCTGTCTTTTACTCTTTGTAAATAAAATTACATTACATCTGTGTAGTCTAGCATAAAAAGTTTCAATGTTCAGCAGTTGAACTTGATGGTGTTTCAGATTGTCTCAAGCATTCAATAAGCATTGAAGTATATAATATATAGTACACTGTACATGTATTTAATTTTAAAAAGTGGACAATGATTTTTAATTACTGTTCTTTCAAATATTAATTGAAAAACATCCACGAATGTTGGTTCATAGTAAATAAGATTGACATCAATTAACTAATTGAAGCTGAATCTTGATCTCAAACAGAGGATTTTATATGTTACAAAAGTTCTGCTTGCACTGTGATAGGTAAACTGTTTTCTTAGTATGACCACATAGTTCTGTGATGATGCCATTATAGCGTCTGACTCAGCTCAAGCATTCAATCTGAGGTACTCACTTTCGTATAAATAGTCTACTTCATCAACGAAATTGAGAAATTTCTTTAAACGATACAGCATTAAGAAACAATCTACACAAATGTTACGACTATCATGAAATAAAGTAGTAAAATCTTTTATTCTTCCACTGAGAAATTTAAACTGCCCAGATTAAAAGTCAAAGATAAATGTAAGGAAATAGTTTGTGGCAATAACAAGAAAAAACTTGCAAACGCCACATTAAATGGCCTGTGAGAATCCAGTGCGAGGATTTGTCAAAGTGAAATGAGCCAGATCTGAAGGAGGAAAGTTTGAATACTCTCTGGAGAACACAGAATCACCAGTGGGACAAAATGGTGGCTCATAATAAATTTGTTTATGGCTAGGTTTTGGTCAAACAATCCAATGATAGACAGGACATAAAGTTGAGGTTGTAAAAGAAATAATTCATTAAAAAAAAACAATTCAGCTTTTCATCAGATCCACTAATGAGCTGAAGTTTACAGTAATTTTTTTATATAAAAGGTGGCATAGAAAGTGGAGGTGGGGAGTATAAGATGGTATATCTCACTTTTCAGATTTTTTGCCAAAATATCTTTTATACCATACAATTTTCTAATTTTTTACATGTGTTCAGTGGTTGGAATCACTACGGGAAAACCTCATGATCTATTTATTTAGTCTTGTAAATTAAATTATATATACACTTGTAAACAAGTTATGTGATTCTTAAAAGTATCTTATGCATTGATAATTATTATTAAAGCAATGTGATGCATCTATTCTCAATGTTTTGTCTTAATAAATAAACAAAACAAAAATAAATCTGACGTTAAAAATAGAAAATAATTATCAAATTTACCATAATCTTCCCAATAAATTAAAATAAATTGTTTGCCTGTAGTAAAATAATTTTCTTATTTGCAAATTATCTTTGTTATATACACAGCATTCCAAAAGTGAATTCTTTTAATATGACTTGGCATTCAGGATTCAAGACTAAAATAAAAACGTTTAAAATGCTCTAAATTAAAAGATATTTTATCAGGTTTAAGAGAAAACGGTCGTATCTAGTATCAAGTCATTATCTAGGTCAGTTTCAAAATAATAGTAATCACAGCAGGTGAACGATAACAGGGTGTTGCATGTTATTGTGGATGTATACATATATCTATATACAGAAACACACATGTTTACTTTCATTTATATCTGGAAACTGAGATGCACCTCAGAATATCTGCTATGTATTTTCAGGGCTAGAAAAAAAATATTTCCTACATGTGCCAGGTGCATGCTGCTAAAAATATTGAAGGCACCAAAAAAAATTACATGGATGGCCAGTTTTTACTCTTTTTTAGGATAACGGGAAACACCATTTTTGTTGGGCATAATATCAAAGTTTCATTTTCAATTAGCCATTTTTTAAATAGATTTAGCTCAAAACACTCAAAATGGTAAAACCTTCCTTATTAATTAAAATGTAAAAAATTAAATACACAACACAATTTACATTAAATGTATGCAGTTTATAATACGGCAGCCACAATAATACAAATGCAAGAGTTGAAAAACATTTTTGTCCATGTATTTACTGAAAAATATTTCTTAAAAACAGAATTTATATCAGATTGTTTAATTTTATTGTCCCATGATATGCATAAACAAATTTTCCATTATGTTATTTCTTAATGTTATATAAATAGGCAAATACATTGTATCACATTTTGAGAGAATTCATCAATAAAGAACAGTATTTTTTCTATTTGATGTATGCAATGATATATTTTGTATTGCAATATTTCAACAAAATTTCTCTAGAATTATACATGTAATGCACAGAAGTTTTATAGGTACAAAAATGTTCTGCAGTATTAGCCACCTACTTGATTTACAGTAATTCTAGAGATTTTTATTGCTGTATTCGAACAATTTGTTTTAAGAAAAAAGAAAACAGAAATAGCTCACATTTTCTGTCATTAATTTCTTTGCATTGAAGTATTTCCAAAATCTATTTTGAAGTAATATGAATATATTTATTACATTTACAAAAAGTAAACTAGAAACAATTATTTTTGCTATTTGTGCAAGCCTTAATGCTTTTTCATTATGCTTGCTCATATCACTGCGAGAGGGACACAATTTGTTTATAAAATTATCTGTGATCCCATCCAGCTAAAGTAAACAAGGTGCACCGATATATCACTATCTGACCATTCTAATTTTAAGGCATCTGGTCATTATTCAGCCATAAAGATGATAAATGGTTTCCTGACAAGATTTGAACATGGCAAATCAGCAAGTCTGTATAGCAGTGTACAGTCAAACCTGTCTTAAGCAGCCATCTAATGGAGTAACAAAAAGTGGCCTCTTAAGACAGGTGGCTGCTTAATACAGGTCATAATGCATTAAAATTGATGATTTGGGAGAAAATTATGGTGATCCTTTAAGATAGGTTGCTGCTTAATACAGGTGGCCGCTCATGCAGGTTTGACTGTAGTTTGTTTTCTAATGTCAGAAATCTTTGACATCTTAAAATGGAATTTTAAAAACACCCCAGAACTTTGAACATTACATTGTTTAATCAGTGTCTATTATGCACAAAACATGATTACTAAGACAAGAAGTTTACTCCTCATGATAAACAACAAATTAAGGACTTTTAGATGAACCTACTCAGACAGCACACACCATAGCAGTTGCTAAGCACCGGTTTTGGCATAAGTTACCACCAATATCTCAGACTGTATAATTCATTAACATGTCCAAGGTTTTCATGATTTCCAACATGCGTGTTGCTTTCTTTTCTTATAGAATTATATTTATTATAGGCTTTACTAAGTAAATATGTCTACATTTGTATGATGTTACATGAAATTCCAACCATAGCGGTAAAACAAAAACAATTAGGCTGTGATGCCATATGTTAATGAATGCTGATTAAAACATTACATCCCAGTTTAACATTATCTCTTCTGCCTCATCATGCAGGCATGCTAAACATCACTTTCAACATAATCGTGATAAGCTGTTTGCCATATGTTTTACTTTTAAGATGATCCAAACCAACAAAAAAAAGTTTTTAAAAAGGCCAAATATACAATATTAACATAATTATATTAACAAAACTAATTTTGCATCCATTTTTATTGTTGTTTATGACACAAACAATCCTATTTAAAAAATCCTGAACATGCCATAACAATCATGACAAAGTGCAAGTAACATCCCTTTGAGGTTTTATGCCTAGATGTGGAGACAAGAAACAAACCATTATACAGCTAATAAAACCTGCAACTAACATGCTGCAATGGTGTATTCTTGGCACAAGGTGGAGGAGATAGATTTTCTTTACTGTTGTATGTTTAGAGTACGAACAACTCTGCAGTAGTGTTATTGTGAAAGAACCTCAGCAAGAACTCAACAGATGGTCCGTGTCAAGGGGATCGGAGGGAAGATGTAGGTAAATAGTACAATATCCAACACTTAATTGCCAAGACATGCTAGTCATAATAGAGTTGAATGTCAATTACAAGTTAAGAAGGTAATCCTGACACACACGGATGATAGACTTGGGACTTGGGAAGCTGTAGTTGGGGACAGGTGGGGGAAGGAAATTAATGGTCTAATTTCATTAAACTGTCAATCATTCCTAATTGCTAGCAAAACTGGGTCAGTTACAGTAGATGGTTATTTAAAATAATAACATTAATAATAATAATACTTAAATATAGAATGTGTCTCAATTAGAATCAAAACTACTAGTACACTTCTCCGATTGAGCCCTTCTCTAGAAATATACAGTGATAACGTAAAAACTACATGTACCTTTAAACAGATTTAAACATAATGTTTTATAGAAAACATATAAAAACAGCTTCCAAAACTGTTTTACATTTTCTAAAACTTCCTTTAATGAGAGTCATTTTCGGAAACAAATACTACTTTCTATTTGTTGTATAATAGATAAAAACAATTGTTGCATGAACTATTGCATATAAATTGAGAGGTTTGCAATTACATGTATCAAGAATATTTGAAAACAATGCAGTGGAGTTGTATTTACAATGATTCAAAGCAAATATGCACACAATATGAATATCATGGTGACCCTACACAGCTGTCACAATCCACACCTGCAAAGCAGAGAACAATACTTGGAAACTGTCCACACCTCACACCATGTAACTGAAATGGCCTGACTAAACAATATTTTAAGTTAAATCAACTCTGCACTTCAGTCAGATAGAAGAAATAGGTTTGTTTTCAGCAAAATACATAAGGAACAAATAATACACTGTGTCAAGAGAACCACAGATGTCATTCAAGAGAAAATAAACACAGAACAAATGTAGCATTTGATAGCCAGTGATTTCATAACTAATGACCTTATGACGGAAATGAACATGAACCTATAGACTCAGAATGTGTAATAAGTTTTAAGAATAAATAGAAGTCAAGAGGATTATTAGCGGTAGAGTTCCAAGACTAGTAAGTGTTATGAGGTAATTGGAAAGAGCAGTCTACAGAGTGCGCAATAATAAATATTAGACTACAAATTTCTGCGAACAAGAGGCTTATTGTCCAAACCCGCAGTTGTATATTCGTGTACACCAGCACATTTTGTTATTCACACAGATTCACGTTTAGTCTAGTGTAAGATTTGTAGAGAAAGCCCAGCAGATACATTCTCTCCCTCAATCAGTTGTGAAACACCACAATATAATCAGAATCTTTCTTTTGACGTCAGATGTGAAGCACCTCAATATAATCAGAATCTGTCTTTTGTTATCAGATGTCAAGCACCACAATATAATCAGAATCTGTCTTTTGTTATCAGATGTCAAGCACCACAATATAATCAGAATCAGATGTGAAGCACTAAAATATCAAAATCTAGCTTTTGATATCAGACATAAAGCATTACAATATCATCAGGATCTGTCCTTTGATACCAGATGTGTAGCACAACAATATCATCAATCTGACTTTTAATTTCAGTTGTGAAGTACATGTACTACAATATTATAAATCTGACTTGATATCAGTTGTGAAGCACTATAATATTATATATATCTGACTTTTGATTTCAGTTGTGAAGTACTACAATATTATAAATCTGACTTGATATCAGTTGTGAATTATTGAATGAATAATGAAAAAGAAGTGGAGAAGAATGGTTATTGGTTACCATTAGCATTATTATACTGAAGAACTTTGGACAAATACCATTTTTATTTCTAATTCTACATGTATCTGTGCAGTCATACATTTTTAATGCTAATTGTTATACGCTGCAATAAAGTCATTAATATTTTAAGAAGTTATTATACAATCTTGTGTCCAATATGGAATTTTATTGTACATACCAGAGTTCACTTGTGGTGAAAATGTTTATTGGATGAGAAGCTGCTACAGCTTAAAGTCCAATACACATTTTCAGCACGATGTGAATAAGTACAATGAAATTCCATATCGGAAACAACAATGTAAAATAACACCTTTTTTATTCATCTAAAAAG
Source organism: Melanodrymia brightae (assembly GCA_032273805.1). NCBI lineage: Eukaryota > Metazoa > Mollusca > Gastropoda > Neomphalida > Peltospiridae > Melanodrymia > Melanodrymia brightae. The sequence goes on along the minus strand of JAUTCZ010045731.1, from coordinate 8,256 downwards.
TAAAGAATTATGTTTTATACATCTATGATTTTTGTTGATTTAGTGCGCTTTTTGTTTAATACTGAGGACTGTTTATTAATAAAACAATATTGCTTTTGTATACATAGGCTATCAAGATTGTGTCTACCCGGTATATAAAGTAAAGTTTATTTTATTTAACTACGCCACTAGAAACACATTAATTATAAATCAACGGTTATATTGACATGTGGTCACAGAGAAAACCCGCTGTCGCCGCTTCATGGGCTACTCTTATCGAAAAACAGCAAGGGGTCTTTTATGTGCACTATTCCACACCATGGAATTTGGTAAACCAGTCGGGTACCACTGGCTGGAACGGGAAATAGCCCATAAAATGTTTTGCACTATGGAGGATCGATCCCTCGACCAAACCCGGTATATATCATACATACTAAAATATTACAGGATCAGCTTTGGTTTTGTATTTTGTCTGACAACTTCATACCAAACGTTAAAATCATAGAGCTACTTGAAGCACAGATGATAAAAGTAAGCATTATGCTCATCCAGTAACATTTTTGGAAAGCATTCCCTTTAAACTAGGCTACAATAGCGTAAAATATTTCTCGAGCACGTTTCATATTGAAGTAATTTGATTGGATAGATTTAGATGAATAATATAAAATATTGTCAAATATACATGTCTTAACTGTGACGATACTGGTACAGTAAGAAACATTTAAATAAGAATACAATCCATTAAACACATGATATAACAACAATCTAGAGAACAGAAAATGTGTTGAAATGAACTAACAAGAAAGAAGAAAAAAAAAAACCTGTAATATGTATACATAGCTCAGCTGAAATGTCAATTTCCTGCCAAACAAGTGCAAAATTCCCGTGTTTAAACATAAAGAATTTTAATAAACAGAAAGGACAATGTTGATTCACAAGCTTTGTTCATTAACCTACTGGTAATGGTATTATAATTTCTGAAAGCAGTTCATCAATAGTACGTAAATGGAATATTGAAATCATTCACCAGACATGAAGATAAAAAATATTACACAAATACAATTGCTACCTCACTGCTTTGTCAAAGAAAATACTTTATATAAACAGTTTTAACCATATATACAGTGAAACGTACTTGAGAGAACACCTTCATTAAGAAGTCATTTGTCTCAAGCAATCATCTTTCTACTCTCCCAAATTTAATTTAATACAATATGACCTGTAATAAGATTCAACATTTTTGTTTTTTACATCAACAAACTTTGTCTATATATACACATGTATAATCTTTCAAGACCGCTGCATATTTTAACCAACCACTATTGCTTTAATCTTTTGACGAGTGTGTTATATCATTTTACTTGTAGAGTACCATTTTAAAATACATGTATATAAGAAATTTATAATTGATTGTGTAGACACATGCTTAAATGTTGTTCTTGTAGAATTTAACTTGTAAACATATAAGAAACTTATTACAGATCCAGTAAATGTATGCTTAAAAGGTTTTTCTTGATGATTCACAATTTAACTTGTAAATATATAAATCTTATGGTTGACTATGTACATTGTAGATGTATGCTGAGTGAATGACATCAATAGTTTTAAAAAATAATTTCACATTTTCATGAAGTAACATAATCCAAATCAGCAGACATTTGGTTTTACTCATTTAGTTTACCTACATCATGTTTTGATAGCTGCAGTTGTGAATATTTGAAAATGTCAAACAAAGTTTGTTTGTAGCCAGGAGGTTTGGAAGTCATCATGAACTCAGAGAGACATTTAGAATTCCCAAGACATATATCATGCACTTGCAAAAGGCCATTAGGAACTGGGTGTTCCATCATGCGAATGGCAGCCTGGTGTACTGGAAAAGACATTTCAATTCTGCAAGTGCTGTTACTGCTGCAGCTAAGAAAACATATCTGTTAGTTACAATGAAACACTAAAGTACCTCACTGCAGTCATTTAATTTTTAAAGATTTTGAAGATAAATATGTATAAAGTAAAAGTGTAGATAAACATTTTTAATATTCTTCTGCAGGTAAATTAAAGTTTATTTGGAATGTTTTTCAAAATAGAAAAGCATGGCTCAAACACTTAGAAGTAACGAAAACACTGAGAATGAACAATTATCGAGACTTACTTTGTGTGTTCACAAGTTATCAGTCAACTTGAAAATGGTGACAAAAACAAAAACAATTGTTCAGGGTTTTAAAAAAAGCTGGCTTTTGTGATTGTTTCAAAAATTATAATTTGTTCGGTACCACAAAAAATCAAGAAATCCACAACAATATCAACCTTGGTTACCCTTCAGCATGACCACTTTCACTTTACCTCAACCGAGAAAAAATTTAGATGGAGTTATTTTGCTCTATGATAACAAAGATATATAAAGTATGATTAGAGCCCAAAATTTCTTTAGAGAACAATTTCATTTCCTGAGAATCCAACATTTAAGCCGACCTCATGATGAGCAATTAATTATCACTCTTGTGGTCTGGGATCAGCATTCATACAATCGTAACTAATGGCCAGTCATGCACTGCTTGCAGTAGACCACTCTCCAAACAGAACACCAGCCAGCCTAAATGTGCCCCGTATAAATGTATTGCTTATTATACAGTCTGGGTGTGGAAAGACAAGTGTGAAATCTATTAACTGATTTGATGACAAATATATTTATGCTCAAGAATATTATACAAAAGCTTCAATAGTATCCAATGCTGTTTTTCATAGCATAAGTCTGTCCTCATCAAAAGCTGTTCTTGTATAAAACAAATTTGTAAAAATATTTTTACAAGAATGGGTTTAGAGGTTCAAAACCCAATACTTTTACAAGAATGATTTTAGAGGTTCAAACCCCAATACTTTTACAAGAATGAGTTTAGAGATTCAAAACCCACACCTCAGACTCATAAAAAAAACTAGTTTTAGCTACTTACTTTGTTGGGGGCAATTAAATTAATTTTATAAAAAAAAGCATTGATTTGACTCTCGCCCACACAACCAATCTGCTGCTAAAATTCTTCAACCCACACCTACACAAACATGGTTTCGTTAATTAAATTACAATCTCATTGGCTAGAATCATATTACAGATGCTCTGGCAAAACTACCTAATGGGCAACTTCATAAGGGTATGTTAAAAATCCACTGAAAATTTATGTCCAAAATACCCAGGGCTGGACAAGACTATACAGATACATGTAGCTTCTATCAAATTAATTAGTTTATCTATTAAATTAAGTCCAAAAATATATATGAATTGAATTTTAATTATATTACATAATCTGACAGAAAAGTAAACATTAAAATTTTGTGAGATTGCCAAGGTGTGAGATTACTAGGGAGTGAGCTTGTTAGGGTGTAGGTTGCTATGGTGTGAGATTGCTAGGGAGTGAGATTACTAGGGAGTGAGCGTGTTAGGGTGTAGGTTGCTATGGTGTGATATTGCTAGGGTGTGAGATTAGTAGGGAGTGAGCTTGTTAGGGTGTAGGTTGCTATGGTGTGATATTGCTAGGGTGTGAGATTACTAGGGAGTGAGATTGCTATGGTGTGAGGTTTCTATGTTTCACTTTGAGATTGCCAGGGTGTGAACTTGCTATGATGTGACATTGCTAGGATGTGAATTGTCTACAAAGTAAGCTTCTATTACATGTACTAAGGGTGTGTAAGATTGTTAGGGAGAAATTAAAAAATGTTTTGAGTGGGTGGCAAAAAAACCTACTCATCCAGACCAACTTACCATGCAATACTACTGTAACCGGATGTTTTAAACTACATTACACACATACACTATTTTACAACAATTAACACATTTTATTCTTTTTATCTCTACGTGTACAAGCTGTCCTGTCCTCTTGCTATTCTTTTCCCATGTCACTGCTATGGTCAGCTTGGGTTGTATTCACTCTCAACCCAGTGTTCAGGCCAGGTAGCCAATTGAGTAACGTTACAAGCCATCTATTGTTTTCCTGGTTACCTGGTGTAACTCTTGTGTCAGAAGCTTTCCAACCTTCAACAAGCATAGGTGTATCTTTTCTGCACTGAGCAACTAACCCTTTTTAATAAGCACAGGGTCTTTTTATGAATGATTGTTACCTACGGGATCTTCATATCCCACTCGAGGTGATCCGGTGAATAAAGAACCCTTAACTCTGCTGAAGTCTTTTGTCATATATTGGCTAGACCCATTCGCTAACACTACTTTAGCCCTCCCGCTTTTGATTTTAGACATGTTGGCATGTATGAAAGAATACAAAATAGTCTAATGTTGCCACAAAGATATTTATGTTCCACATGGTACTATAATCAGGAAATCAATCAGATAAAGTCCAAAGGTATGCAACCATTAAAAAAAATTATGTTATCCTAAGGCAAAATGTATTTTAAGCAGGACTAATTATATTTTTCAAAATTGAAATGTTCACAAAAGAATCTTTTATCCACGAAAATAGAAATATTTTAGAAATAGTTCTGCATGTACATGAGGCAGCCATCTGGGCAGTGTTTGCAGGTTGTAGATGAACTTCCATCAGAACACTAAGTATGACCCTGGCCAAGTGCATAGTTCTTGATCAACATGATTAAATCGGCCTGTACAATGTCAGACCTGTCATATTTAACACAGAGATAATTGTCTTATATCTCCAACATTTAAAAACATATTACTATTTTGCCAACTTTATGACAACATTCGTTATACTTCATAATTTAAAAACATGATGTTATTTCCCTTAATATTATATATTTTAAAATCCTAACCTGGCTAATGTTAAATGTCCCAGGGTTCATTAAAATTATAGTGATATTGACATGTATAAAATTTCCTCATAAATGCCATGCCATGTGAATATGGATTTTATCCACTAAAACTTAATACATCTCTGGATCTGGCAAGCTCCAATGAAAATGTTTTGGCGCATTGTAAATGTTTTGATGAACCTCAAACAGGAGCTCTTTAGTAAAAATAACTGTTACTTTCAATTAATTTTAAAAAAATTCACATTTTCAATTGATGATGATTCACTGCAGATATTCACTCACAAAACATCACAGAATTTTAACATCTGTTTTAGTTAGCAGACTTAATGAAATTCAAAACAATTTTTTTACTCTTATAACTGGGAACATTATCTTGACATTTGTCCAAACAAGAAGCTTATAGCTTATTCCCTAGATAGATAATAGCTACAAACATTCTTCTGTAAATGTTACAAATTAATTAAATAACTTTAATTTTACAAGATTACCTTGTGAACAAGACATTAAAACTTGTTTTACTTCGGGATCTACCGGGAAGGAAAGTTCGTTCGACATCACACTCCTCAGAAGAGGTTTCCGATTAAGGGACACTTATATTTTAATAGCACAGTTAGCAGATGTGTGGTGGAATTATTTAAGTTCCACCCACAACTGGTTTTAAAGTTTCTGAGATAAACAAAATAATTAATTATTTTGGCAAGTTTTAAAACTAAAATGTGTGATATATGTTATGTATAATTAGCCCACACATTTCAATCTATATCAACGCCACCTTTATGTAACAATCATTTGTCAATAATAGACACTTCAGATATGTTCCAGGACATTCAAATCGGAAATGCATGTACATGTATTAAAAAACATAGTTTGATTGTTTATCGACAATACTCGTACACATTGATTATTAATCACCGGCTATTGAATGTCAAACGTAAGGTTATATCGACAATTGGTCACAGAGGAAACCTATTGCCCGCCATAATTATAGGCTAGTTACTAAAGGAAGGAATCTTCAATGTGCATTTTCCCAGACAGGAAAGCACACACCACGGCATTTGATGGACCAGTCGTGGATCACTGATTAGAACGGGAAATAACTAACGGATCCACTAAGGAGGATTGATCCTTTGATGCATCGAACCTCAGGTGGATAATCTTGGGCTGTGCTAAACCTAGCTACTTGCATGTATTTAACCCAGTGTACAAGGAACAACTGTTAATAAAGGCCCTCTTAGTAGATCACTTATACTTTGTGTCACAACATTTAGTTTCATTTAATAACAAATAAAAATATGTTAATGCAAATACATACAAAAAATGTATTTGCATTACAATATTTTTATTTGTTAACCTAAAGTTATATAATTTGGACAAAAAAATAGGACATGTATTTATTTTCAAACATGTTTACCTTTTTTCTCTACGTTAAACGAAACTAAAGTTATCTACGAAAAACATTCTACAAATGTTCAGACACGAAGTATAATATAAATTCGTCCAAATCTGCGTGAGTGGCTGCCTCTATTAAGCACTTACCTGTCTTTTGGGGTCTTATTTAATATATGAGATGTATCATTGAAGACATAAGACCAGCAAAACCGTCCGTTTCGCATCCAATTTCAATAGTTCTCACCCTGGTTGAAAAAGTCGTGAAAGACTGAGCTGACTAGACAACTATCAAGATCAAACAACATAGAAAGACTGAGTTAATTTTCAAAGATTTAAATTGTACACACTTATGACAAGTAATTCTTGACTTGGTAAACACATCATCAGCATAGAGCATTAAATGATGGAACAAAATATTATTTACACACAAATGACTCATTCTCTAGTGTAAAGTACATTCATGTTTTGTTTTTAGATGTTACAAAGTGTAAGTACTACGGTATATCAACTATCCTTGTGCGAAAAACAGGTACTTTTCAAGTCTCCAATTTTCAGCTCTTTTTTGTTTGTGATTTTAGTAAAAAAAATTACCTTCATGCAAATAATTCCTAGGAATTGGATCGATTAAAAAAAAGACAAAAATGGTATTTTTGCAAAGTGAAAATTACATTTATTATCGCAAGTTGATCGTTTTTTCGAAATTGCAGAACTACAGCTGAGAATATTACCTATTTTATGATAACCAATATTGGAAATTTAATATTACCTGTTTTACGGTAACCAATATAGGAAATTTACAATTACCTGTTTTATGGTAACCATTATTGGAAATTTACAATTACCTGTTTTATGGTAACCATTATTGGAAATTTACAATTACCTGTTTTACGGCAACCATTTTTGGAAATTTAAAATTACCTGCTTTACGGCAACCATTTTTGGAAATTTAAAATTACCTGTTTTACGACAACTATTTTTGGAAATTTAAAATTACCTGTTTTACGGTAACCATTATTGGAAATTTAAAACGCATACTTACTACATAAAATCGCGGAAGCTCTCTCTCCATTTGTCTTCATTAGCAAACGTATAAACATGCACAGCAAATGTCATGATGACAAATGCAAATGCCAAACACGCAAAAATACCTGGAAAAAAAAAAACAATGTTTCAATCATCTGTTGTACATTATGTGAATAATAAAGAAAAACGCTCCATTTTAATCAAGGCTAAAAAAAATAATTTAATAATACATTTACTAAATGGTTTATACATATAATTATGTTTGTTTCGGAATAGTTGAAAATCTTATGTTATTTAATCAAATAAAAGCCTGTAACAGTAAGGTTGGTTGTATTTAAGGTCATCAATTTAATGGGTCCAAGGATCGATCCTCCTCAGGGGACCCATTGGGTTATGTCCCATTCCAACAAGTGATCCACGACCTGTCTCTCAAAGGCCGTGGTGTGTGCTCTCCTGTCTACGGGAGAGTTCACATAAAAGATCCCTTGCTGTTATTTGAAGACGAGTAACCTGTGTAGTGGTTGCTGGTTTCCTCTGTGACCAAGTGTCGATATAACTGTGTTCTAGTGGTGCCGTTAAACAAACAAACTTAATCTTTTTATAGGAGAAAAGTCCTATTTATTGGTGTTTTACATTACCCTGTTTTCCTACCATTCCCTATTTTTACCTTCCAGCTCCTATTATCCCCTCACACAGCCTGGTATTACCTGAGTCTGACTGTACTTATTTTCAGCATTACATTGACGTGAAATACATTTTTATAAATGCTTTTGCAATGAGAAAAGGTCTGGAATACTAAATAAAATATTAAACACTCGACCCTGTATTATCAAGTTTAAGTCCGTCTTGAAATAATGTTCGTTTTAGTCTCTCGTGACTAATTATTATTATTTCCCTTGAAACTTGAAAATAATTATACGGTCACTGTTTAATATCCTCGACATAAGCTTTTAATTACGCAGTATGATGGATAAATACACACCCTTCTCACCTACCTGGATATTTGCATTATAATTATAGTGAAACCCCTCTAAACCGAACACACTTGGGACCGAGTAAAATGTTCGGTTTAGAGGGGTGTTCGGTTTACTGAGG
>JAUTCZ010045720.1:0-12027 GCA_032273805.1 Melanodrymia brightae | reverse complement strand
TTATATATAATACATTCATATAACTGTTCAGGAAGTATTAAAACTTTGTAGGTGAAACTTTGGTTTCAAAAAATTATGCAACTCCACCACCTTTTTTGAGGACCAGTTCATGACGCATGACCATATGTGTGCATTTTACTTCATAATATCACATCAGATTGTTGTGGGTACCATTATCTTGAATTAGTTAAGTTTCCAATCACATGTTAAATATTCTATTATACACTCGTACAATTGCATTATTGATATATTTGCAGGCGGATCACGATCTAAAATTTGAATTTGATGAAGCTTTGAATACATACAGCACTGGCCCAATGGAATCGGAGAAAGCTGAGATTATTGAGTCTCCTCAGCCGGCTAATGTACAGAGCGGTTCAGATATCAACAATGACATGAACATCAGCTCTCCTACATCACATGCCACTCAAGATCTAAACCAGAAGATTGCTTCTGTAAAGGCAGTATGGGACAAGCCACATGTGTATGAACCCCCGTAAGTGAATAAAATTAGTCCCAACCTTTTCGTAATTCTACATAAAATTGGGTGTATGATACCATTGGCTTGAAGGGCATGTTTTTTTGGTTGCTACTTTTCCACATTTGCACCATTAAAATGGGTATAAATATCCATTAAACATGATTAGTCTCAACATGTTTCTATCTTTGTTAGTGCTCATTAATTGATTTTACTCTCCGAAGGCAGTATGTCTAATAATTTTATTAGGTAACAACCCTATATGAAATTATCCATATTTATCATGATTGGACAGCTAACAGTTGGTAACTTTGTATCGATAGCCAGTTTTCAAAATTTGCCAGCTACAATTTATATCAAGATGTCTTATTATAGTTTTTTTTTTTTAACTAATAAATTTAAATTCTATACTATTATTATATTTTAGAACAACCTCACTCGGTGGAACATAATTAACTACAACAAACAGCGAGTCTTCGACCGGAAACTCGACATTCTCGGCTTTCAATAACGAAGTGAGCAATCATGTGACGTCTCCGAACAATGGCATGGACAGCGTGGTACTCAATGAAAACAACAATCACATCTCTCAAGAGACTACGTCACTGTCGGCACTCTCCAGATCTCTGGACTCCATTCCCGTCTTTGTTCCAGAGAACGTTGTAAGCATGAAGATGCCCGTATCTGAGCCAACTAATGTGTGCAAGGTATAGTAGTGTATGGTGCTTTGACGAATTGTGCAAAAATTGCTGCATACCTGTTGTGTCCTTTTGAGTTATGCTTAAAGACAATTCATTGCCTATTGGTAAATTAACGCGTCACTAAATTTATGCGTAAAGTTGGAGTAAAGGTGGTCAAACTAAAATGCGACATAAAATTAATGCGAGTGGTCTCCCTTTGATTTGTACTTTTTCTAACAACACTTTTGTGTAGCAATCGGATAACATAAATGCGTTATATTATTAATGAGAATAATTCTCACTCTCATTAATATAATAATCGCATTAATTTCAGGATCTACAGTATTAATTGCATACATTAAATTTGGTATACCCGAAGGCTGAGAAATTAAGTGTATTCATCTAGCATGTTATTGAAGTAGATACTGGTTTAAGAGTACGTGCTGATCAATCAATAGCTTAATTATAAACATGTACATATAATCATTCCACTTTCATTACCAAAATTACATACATTATTTTTATTTGAAGTTTTTGCTTTCTTTAATTCATTAACTATTTTCCAACAATTCTTTGTACTACGTTGTATATGAGGTTTATGTTCAATTAGAAATATATAATTATAACGTAGTTTTTATATTAAAATGTTTGCAATGATGTTATTTTTTTAAATCTGTCAATCCAATGAATTACATCAGTGATTACTTTTTATTAATCTGAGCAAACGGTTGTTTCTGTATCTTTATTAAACAAACTCAACCACAAATACATATGTACTTGAACATGTAACAGTAGATTATCTTAAGTTTGAATAAGATACCACGTACATAGTGATATTGTACAAAGTAATGATTATTACACATATGCCAAAATTGTGCATCCAACGACAGACTTTCAGATATTTGAATAATCTTATTTATTGCATATAATTTTGGTGTGCAAAGAGACTAAGCAATTAAATAGATTTAATTACCATGTTATTTAAATGGTTTTATTAACAATTTAATTTAAAAAATGTACCTAAATTCTTAGGTTCTCAGTTCACACATTTGTTGACTTATTTTTATTTAATATTTAAGCTTTTATTAATTAATTTGCACCAATTCTTAGTTTGTATACCAGGGTTTTTATTAAAGATCATCAGTCACCACTAAACTCTTAGCAGAAAAGTAAACCCGTTCCTAGTTTATTTAAATAATTGCATACATTTATTATATGATTTTAAAGATCAACCGAAATGTCAACATGTCATTATATTATTTAAAATTGCTTTTTGCATGCTGTATGAATACCTTGGATACATAGAGTTTGAATACGTCTGAAGTCAGTGCAATTGTTTGCAGACAAAATAGAGCAGAAATATTTGGCACCAAAGTAATTGACTTTCCCATTAAGTAGTTTATTTTATGTATTTATTGTATTGAAATGTTTGCAATGATGCTATTTTCTACAATCTGTCAATCCAATGATTTACATCAGTGATTACTTTTATTTTGAATCTGAGCAAACATTTGTTTCTGTACGGTTACAAAAATAAACCAATTTGTACTCACAGTACCTCGGACCACTTTCACTTGGATCCTCATTTGCATTGCAGGTTAAACCTCAGCAATTTCAGAGTCAAATTGTAGGGTCTATTCCAAGCATGGAATTGAATCAGACGGTTGGTCCTAGCCAAACTGCAGCAATGCTTTCAAACCTACCAGCGGTGCCAAGTCCACCAATAGTCATTTCAAACCAGCCTTTCCAGACCATACAGCTTGGCTCACAACTTCTCCCACAGGAACCAAGGGTATTCATCTTTCTTGATTGTCTTTAAAAGAACAAAATTTACCCAATGTAGTGGTATTAATTTTAATCTCTTATCATAAATGTATTCTTTTTAATAGTTTTTTTTTTTCTTCAGTTGGAGTAAAATTTATATCAGAACTAGATCATCAGCATACGATCCAACGATCTATCTCCATTAGATCTGTTGGGTCTATTTTAACCAGTGGTTCATAACTTGTATATCAAAGGTTGTGGAATGTTCTGCCTGCCTGTGGGAAAGTATATAGAAGATTCCTTACTTCTAATCAGTAAGAACCACCTGAGGGTCGAAGGATCGATCTTTCTCTGGGGACCTGTTGGGTTATGTCCCATTCCAACCAGTGATCCACGACTGGTCTATCAAAGGCTGTTGTGTGTGCTATCCTGTCTGCGGGAAAGTGCACATAAAAGAAGGGTAGCCTGTGTGGCGGCAGCAGGTTTACTCTTTGATTCAAGTGTCGATATAACTGTGTTTGACATCCAATAACCGCGATTAATAGTCAATTTGTTCATAACTAATAAGTAAGAGATGCCTACGAAGTGGCAAATGGTTTTATTTTGAGACCAAGTGTTGAAATAACTTAAAAAACTAATATCTGATTATGATTATCACTAATCAATATGCTCCTGTGGTGTCGTAAACAAAGCAGCTTTATTTTTCCCTCTGTAATTCATATAACTCTTTGATATAAATATGTTGAAGCATGATATCAACACATAACTATAAACTTCTCTTTTACAGCCAAACTATGGATTTAGTCTGTCGCAACCACAAGCGCAACTTGGTCAACCAAACTTCACACAGCCCAGTCTGTTCTTGTCGTCCACACCCACACAGGCAGATCTATTTCAGTCACAGCTGGCAGCATTTCCGAGGAATCAACCTTATGGACAGACGCCACACCAAAACACTGTCATGGTCTCATCTTCAAATTCCTCACTGATGTCAACATCAATAAAACCAACCGCACAAAATGCTTATGGTAAGCCTAATCAATGTTATCCACTCTTCTAATGTTTATTACAATACTTTGTCAATTAAACTCATTTAACCCTGCATTGTTCCACTATTAATTTTGAATTTATTATAACTTATTAAATATATAGTTTAAACAGGATTTAAGGCACTTTATTTGAGACTTTGGTTTTTGCATGTAGTGCTGAAGTGTTTTTCTATGTTTGTAGGTCAGTTGCAGAAGAATATTGGTAATCTTGGGAACATGAGTAACATGAGTAATATGAGTAACATGAGTAACATTGGTCCGAGCTCACTACAGTTTGGACAGGGTCTAAGTAATTCATCTATGCAGCCATCACAGATGTTCATCCAGTACGACCCAAGTCAGATGTTCAGTACAAACACTATTTTAGGAACAACTCAACTGGGCAATTCACAGCCGACACAAAACGTCAACAGTTCTCAGATCCTTGGATCACAACTAATTCAGTCCAGGTAACATCTATCATCATTGGAAGGAGCTATTTTTTTATTATTATTTTCTAGTGATGCTAACAATTTCATACGGAAAAGGGTTTTAGAATGATCTAATTTTACAATTTTGAAGTAAAAATTTACATTTTTGTCTTATTACTGATGTTTGAAAACTAGAATATTTATTTAACAAACCCGTACACATGATGTCCGAATGTTCGACAGTAAACAAGTCCATTGCTCATGAAGGTCATATTATATCGAAACATACATATAGAAACTTTGTCTAGAAATGGGTTCCAGACACGTATGCATACAAAACAGTGTAATATTTAATTTGCAGCTTAAAATGCATATGGCTATGGAAATAATTTGTTATAGATCTTATTACGAATGCTATTTTATTTCTTATTTCAGAACTGCTGTGCAACAAGTACAACCGTCATCGTCATTCTATCAACAAACCCAACCAACCATTCAGCAGACTAGTTTCTTCACACAGCAACCTCCATCTGCTCTACAGGTTTGTATATAACTCGCATAATACATACAGCCCTCTAAATAACAGAGGTTATTTAATTAATATCATTCGATCAGCATCAACATGCTTTTATAACACTTGAGATATATTTGCTCTGTTTCTACCCTTTTCTAGTATCGGTGATAACTTTGTAAAACAAATGTTAATATGAAAAATGTATTAACTTCATATAACATCTTGAATGGATATAACATCCTAGTAATGGCACAATCTCTGAATTAGTTATGTTTTATATTTAATTGTATGATATAAATTAGTGTTATAGTTATTAACATTTAGTTCTTGTTATTCAGGGTGCCCTACAGCAAGCTGTTTCAAGCCAACCGTTCTCCCTGCAGCCATTTGGCAACCAGCCAGGTGGTTTGAGTCTGACATTGCAACCCAGCACACCTGCTCCAAACCATGCACCTACACACCCACAGTCACTTAGCCTAGCCCCACAACCGCCGGCTTCCAAAACATCACAGTTCAACCCCATCATGCAACACCAATCGCCACAGAGTACACCGGTAAGTCACTCAATGAATGTGAATAAGATTGTTATGCAAAATGTATTTCCGTGAAATTATTAATTGGTACTGGAAAAGTAGAATTTATTAAATTTAACATTAAAAATGCATTGACATTTAGAAGTAACTCAATGTGTCTTGTCTGGCACTTTAACCAAAGATGGATAACAAAAGAAATTCATTTTGTTTATGATTTTATGATGAAGCATACATTTGATTAATTTATAAATTACTGTTGTAGGGATAATTTTCAGCTTATATTGTAATACAAATAAAAGAGTTTACCAGCTGCATAATGCTCAGTTATTTATTTAGTTAGCTGTTAATAAATACTGATCGACTACTCTGGGTAAGTAACAAATTCTACAAGACAGACATTGAAGTGTTATTTTCCTGCTGCTCATGTTTGTTTGTGGTAATTGCAGATGAAGTCGCCTCCTCAGAGTATAACACCTACAAACCTAGGGAGCAGCACGTCACAGGCCACAAGTCCAAACTCAAAACACTTCAATGTACAGATGCAGAATCGAAACAGTGGTCCTCGATTTCCCGGAGTACAACAGCAGTTTCCTGCTCCAAAGTTCAACACGGCATTTGTGGGACAACCCTTGCAGACTGGAGGTGAGCATAGTGAAATTGCTTATTGTCATAAACAATAATGAAGACTATTTAGCCTGTATGTTTGTGTAGCTGTAGTTTATATTAGAAATATATATAGTTTTGAGGATTTCTGACTTGTGGTGAGGAGTGGGTAGTAGCTCAGTGGCCCCTAAAAAGGGATTATCAATGGGAAATATTAAGTCTTACATGTGGCGTGTAAAGGATTTAGATTGAGGGCTCCTCGAAATTAAAAATAAATATTTATGTTCCAAATATGACCGTGACTTTGACTCCTCACTTTGTATTTTCAGCTCCTCTGATGCGCCATCAGATGGTGGTGGGTAACATGCTACGGCCTACTGGGCCTCCACCCCAGCGGAATCCATTTCCCAACCCTATCCAGCGACCAGCTGTGCAGGTGGCCACTGCAAGATCCCCAAGTGCACCTCCACCATCGTCGGCTACATCTACTCTGAAAGCCCAGAAAGCAAAACTGAGACAAGAGGCTGTGGCTTTGGCACAGAATTTCTTAAATCCACAGGTCAAAGCGGCCAATAATGGACAACCCGAGACAACGACTGAGACAACAAAACCATCAAACGATACAAGTCCAAGCGACCTGAAGCCTCCTGATGACCAGTCGTCGGAGAAGAAATAATTGATTGTGACACTACCTGTAGTACGTGTTGTAATTAACCCACGTAGTTTAATTTATTGACAGCACATCAGAAGGAATATTGATTTATTGTGAAAACTACCAATAGACTGCATACTTCAGGAGTCTTGGAGAATTAGCATTGCGATGAGTACTGTTCAACATGAACAAAATAAAACCTAAATAAAGTGGACGCCGTTTACTTTGATAGATGAAATTTTATGTACTTTCCATTGATTGCAACAACCAAGAAAAAAAAATGGAAGGAAACTGGATTTCATGTTTATTACATCCTAATGTGTATGTCTGGTCAATAATTCTCCAAGGACTTTAGCTGTTGATTGCTTTACTTTCTTTGTTGGTGCGTGAAATACTTGTGTTAGTAAAGAAAGTTATTGATGACAGAAACTTCTAAACCTTGTGAAATGGAGACCTGTTCTAAAGGCATGTTGTTTTATGTACAATATGTTTGTCATAATGAGACATTTTTTTCAAACTAGTGATTAATGACTGATTGTAGAAATTTTATGAACACTGACGAGGTCATAATGTTTTACATAGACATCTTGGTGGTCGGATGTCAAAATCACTATAACCTGGCTACACAAGTCAGCATGAGATGTTTTGCTGTTACCAAACAGTTGTAAATCTGTTGTTTTTCAAGCGATGTCTGAACCAAATTTCTCGTATTTGTAGATTGCGATGTGGAGAAGATTTACCTGATATGTTTATTGGAATGGTCACTGGCGAAGTGTCCTTTTTCTGTTTGTGTACAACGCAATTGATGAAATGTATGTTTAAGCTAGAACAAAAGTTTTGAGAAGTTCCTCCAGAATGCCCCAGAGGTGAGGTGTTGCAAAGCCCCTGGCAACACGATCAAGTCTTCGTTCTTGAAGCAAATAGGGAAGATGTGGAAAGGTCGAAACCAACTAGTGCCCCAGTTGACGGCCAGGAAGCATCTAAACTGTTTGTGTGTTAATTTTAGTAAATAAATAGATGTTCTTTAACATGGTTTTAAATTTAATTTATCATAAGATGTTGAGCTTGTTCAGTTGAGCATGAGAGCATTTTTTTTTTTTGAAGCAAGAGTTGTGTTTTGGCTCTTGTTTTTGAGATGTATCTGAGGTTATGTGAAGTTTTTTTAATCAATGCCTGTATGTTTGTCTGAATGTACATCTCCGAAGATTGGGAAAAAAAATCTCAAGACCTGAGACTTCGTTTATTTTGTCCAGGTAGTTTGATTTTTAATATGGGTCTGAAAAAATGATATGTTTACATATGTTCAGATCTATTGTGCTGCGAAGTTCAACTGTACGTAGCTCACAAAAAATTAAAATGCTTGTACATTTTATATGTATTGTCTTTTGTCTTTTTTAAAAATGTTTTTGAATTGTGATAGTCTTCAGACATTTATATTCTTCTTCGAACGCTCAGACAGGGATAGTCTATATAAATCTCATCCTTTCAATGACACAGAGCAGTTTTTACATGCAATTCATTGCGTTGATTACTTCTACGTTCTTTATAAAGCAATTTTTAACCATTTCTCACCAACAAGAATACTGAAAAGCTATAAGCTCGGTTATTTGCATATTCATTGCCAGCAATTAAAACTAATAAACGATTGCTTCATGATGATGTGAACAAAAATAATTCTATATACAATTACGGTAGATCATGAAATTAACGCGTCACTAAATGTATGCGAGTAAGGGTGGTCCGACTAAAATGCGACGTGAAATTAATGCGAGTGGTCTCCCTTCGATATAGTACTTTTTCTAAACGTTAGTGTAGCAATCCGTTACATTATTAATGCGAATAATTCTCTAGCATTTTTCGCATTAATTTCAGGATCTACAGTATTTTTATTGTTCCACTCAACTTTTCCACTATTTAAATATTATTTACATTGGAAGTTGCGAGGTGTACAACATATTACATAAGAAGGATTTAGGCCATTAGATCGACGAATTAGAGGTACGATTAATTCACCAAACATTTAAGGTTGGTTGTGAACAGATTTATTGTATGATTTTTGCGTGTTAAATATAGTTAAAGAAAGTTTTTTCATGCACAACTGGACATTTTAGACGAGGTGCGCTAATTCAAACCTCTATTCCAAGCATTTGCCACAATAACTAGGCGTTTTGTTTGTCAATTGATTGTTTCACCATCTTGGAGACTAATTATGTCTTTTATAATGTGCGTCAAGCGTTTGTATAACGGCGACAAGAAGCAATCGGTTATGGTCCGAGAAGTAGACAAACGCGTATAAATGGTTCTAAAATGAATTCTACTTAGCGGGACAAGATGGTATTGTTCGTCTACTTCCCGGCACTCGTTAATTGCCCTTTTACCCGTATGACGGTGTGCGCAGTCAAAAGGCAACAGCGAGGTAATAAAGTCCCGTAGTACAACAAATCCATTTCGCTGGTTGTGAGCATTACTAATAAATCAAATGAAATAATAGAAATAAATCTGGATAATATATATAAATAGTACCGCCTCTAACCCACAGCGAGTTTTAACGGCGCAGATTGAAGATGTAAGGCCACAACACCGATCTCTCTAACCTGTTCAGCTGCCATTATTTTATATGTCGACTAGTTCCTCATTAGTTAGTTATAACTTATTTACGTGCTTATATCCAATTAAGGTTCAAGCGCGTCTGTCGTGGTCACAGTCCAGCCACCTCGGCTGTCTGCTCACAACAGAAGTTAGTGTTAGTATGAGAGGAAACCCGCTACTCCAAATTGATTAGTAGCAAGGGATCTTTCATATGCTATTTCCCACAGACAAGTTAGCACATACCACGGCCTTTGTTAAACCAGTTGTGGACACTGGTCGATACAAGTGGTATTACACCTACACATTGAGCCTGGCGGAGCAATCACTCTGGGTTGGAGTCGGAAAGTGAACTCTCAGTTCCAGCGCCCTCTACAACATCCTTTAGATGGATGAATGCGTTAAAACACATTACCCACATGACCATTGTGATATACATATATGGCAATTCCAACGCAAAGGAGAAAATGTGTTTGTAGGGATAAGTCCCTAATCTAGTCTGCGAAATGTGCTCTTTTTTCATTGAAATGTTGGTCGTTGCAAACATTGTGACTGTAGTGAGAAGCAGAAGTCACCATCATACTTGCAAGTGAAAAAATGTTCTGATTTTGTATATCTTTTAATATAATTAAATTATTTGGAGCAATCTAAGTTGTTTCCAAGCCAATATTACGATTCTCTATTGATAAGCTATGTTTGGGTTAAACATGATCGGTTTTCAATACGTCCACACAGGATTATCAACATTGCATGGAAAATTGATCAATAGGTCAAAAGTAAAACAATTATATGTATATTTCAGCCTTATGTAGATTTGTGTTTGTTGTAGGAGGCACTTAACATGGTTACACCAGCAATGCAGCTTGCAGGCAAGATACCAGATGTACATGTACAGCTGTGGGCATCATCTCTGCTTAAAGGTATGGTATCGCGAAATGTCGATACGGACAATCTGAATCTGAGTCTCAGAGAGATAAAACTGTTTGTTTGAAATGATTCTGCAAATTGCCCACATAATAGTTGTATCTCGAGGGTTGAGATTTACCTGTTCTCATCAGACATGCATTGCTGATTTTTATTCTTGTCTTCCTAAACATATACATTTAATACTGACCCTTCTGAAATTTTATAGATTATATATTATACAGGGACAGACAACTGAATATAAGACCCTTACAAAGACGTTGCATTATATTAAAGCGCTTACAATTCCATTAAAATGAAGCAAAACACTTTGTTAAACAGGTAAAGAGTAGGGGCCCCCTTGTTCGTTATGGCTCTGGGGAAACCTCTGAAAAAAGTGGTTACGCAAAACAACTCACAAACGAAATAATCTTTCCCACAATTTTCACAGACCTGATACTGGAAACGTAGATGGAAATATTGTAATTGTAAAATAAATATACATGGATGAATAGGTCATGTTGACGTTCAGAAGTAGTCATGTTTGTGTATATGAAGAGATTTAGTGATAATTATGTTTATAAATGATCAATACTGTATTGCACTTTACAGATCTGTACCGTTCGTGTGGCGACTCCGCTAATGAGGCAGAGGGATACCGAATGCACACCAACTTCTCACAGTCACTTCTCAAGGATCATTTTCAATCCTCACAAATGTCAGAACATGGCATTATTCAGGTAAGCTATTTCCAGATCTAGTAATAGTTTCCTTTTCTCTCTTTTTATGTAAGTGCATTGTATGTTTTGTCAATATTGAAAACAATTCTCCAAACCCAGCCCTGATGTCATTCGGACATCTGCTCATGTTCACTCTCAGCATCCAGTCAACAACTGCTCATGTTCACTTTCTCAACATACAGTCAACATCTGCTCATGTTCACTCTCTCAACATAGTCAACATCTGCTCATGTTCACTCTCAGCATCCAGTCAACATCTGCTCATGTTCACTCTCTCAACATACAGTCAACATCTACTCATGTTCACTCTCAACATCTAGTCAACATCTGCTCATGTTCACTCAACATCTAGTCAACATCTGCTCATGTTCACTCTCTCAACATCCAGTCAACATCTGGTCATGATCACTCTCAACATCTAGTCAACATCTGCTCATGTTCACTTTCAACATCCAGTCGACATCTGCTCATGTTCACTCTCTCAACATAATCAACATCTGCTCATGTTCACTCTCAACATCTAGTCAACATCTGCTCATGTTCACTCTCAACATCCAGTCAACATCTGCTCATGTTCACTCTCTCAACATACAGTCAACATCTGCTCATGTTCACTCTCTCAACATCCAGTCAACATCTGCTCATGTTCACTCTCAACATACAGTCAACATCTGATCATGTTCACTCTCAACATCTAGTCAACATTTGCTCATGTTCACTCTCTCAACATACAGTCAACATCTGCTCATGTTCACTCTCAACATCTAGTCAACATATGCTCATGTTGACTCTCAACATCTAGTCAATACCTGCTCCTGTTCACTCTCTCAACATACAGTCAACATCTGCTCATGTTCACTCTCAACGTCTAGTCAACATCTGCTCATTTTCTCTCTCTCAACATACAGTCAACATCTGCTCCTGTTCTCTCTCTCAACATACAGTCAACATCTGCTCATATTCACTCTCTCAACATACAGTCAACATCTGCTCATGTTCACTCTCAACATCTAGTCAACATCTGCTCATGTTCACTCTCTAAACATACAGTCACAGGGTAAGCACTTGGGATTTATTTTGATTGGCCAATCGGGCCACTCACAGCAACACTTTGA
>JAUTCZ010045709.1:0-12027 GCA_032273805.1 Melanodrymia brightae | reverse complement strand
TATATCTGTATAATATGTTCTATGGATCGCTGATCTGAAATAAAAGATATTATTATTATTATTATTATTATTATTATAACTTCTGTCCTGCTTGAACTTTAGTTGGATATAAGCTTGTAAATACGTTCTAACTAACTATGGACAAAGTCGCACGATGTCAAATGCTGGAATCAGTGCTTGGGCACTGAAAACAGGCAAAGGGTATATATCAACACCAAGATTATGCTCTCTACCACCGACTAGCGAAGCGTTTGAGGAAAACGTGAAACGTGTGTATCATCAAACATCCATTATGGCGCGCCATGAGAGATGCGGATCCATCAGAACTGGACATTGAGAAATATGGTTGCCGGAATTTGAAGCCAACATATCACGTGTACCTACGACAATCCCGGATACAGGCAGTCTTGCACCACATGCTGTCTTGCGACTCATTAGGTGTGGTTGCAGGAGTGCCAATCTTTCTTGCACGATGTTGCCGCAACACAAATATTTTGTGATTTGTCACAGTGACTATCAGTTGAACAATCCAATTCCAAATCATCCCACATAGATCTTACGTGTAACAGCATACATACATGTATAGAGTGATTGAACCAGCAAGTTGTTTGTCATTTGATTTGACCAGAAATAGACTCATAGTCTCATATGTCGTTGTAATAAATACAATACACTTCATTTCAATAATTAATTATTTCTTATTTACCATGGTATTAGTTATCAGCATACGCCTTACATGATAACATATACAGTGTATTAAAAGACATATATAGGACATTTTTTTACTTAAAAAACAGTCATATCTTCATCCATTTATGGTTGCCCTCTTGATGTTTTTGTGTTTTATTGGGAACACCATAGCTGCATTAGATTCCTTATACCTGAAAACATATAAAGATCTAGTCACGAAGATATGAGGGAAATAGATTGTCTCTGATGCGATGGCGGCCATCTTGGATTTAGCCGCCTAGCCCAAGCCCCATTTCATTAAATATAAACTTAACTACTTGAGAAAGTACAAGATTATAATTCAGATATTTTAAGCTGCTAAGGATTTATAATGCGATATAGTTGTCTTCTTGAGAATGTGCATTTTCTGCAATGAATAAAATATGGTGGCCATCTTGATTTTTTGCGTTTTATTGAGAAAATCATAGCGGCATTCGATTCCTTATGCCTGAAGACATGAAAATACCTTTAATTCATTTTTCTATCTTATCTAGTTACGAAGACAGATTTTCTCCGATTCTGTCGCGGCCATCTTGGATTTAGCCTCCTAGTACATATTGCTCAAGGGTGACAAGATGTCAACCGGCAGTTTCTGAATATATATGCCTTAAACATCAATTATCAACAATAAAAAAAACTTTTGACTCCAAAATGAGGTTCGATGGTAGTTCTGCCGGACCAAACTAACTAACTAACTAACTTTATTCGAAAATAAAGCACACAAACAAAACCAATAATACATATAATAACTTGAATAACTTAAGACTATGTGTGTTGACAAAAGAAAAAAGAACATTGATAGAGATAATTAACTAGTTTTATGTTCGTGATGATAAAACGGGGTTCTTCAAAGCTAGCGTTACTAACCACTGTATTCGAGTGGTTGTGCCGTCAAGTCCTTCTTCACGAAGTACTTGTTTCAATTTGACACACAGACGCATGCATTTCCTCGACAAACAAGTGAAAATCAATAGCACGTTGTAATGTACTCT
Source organism: Melanodrymia brightae (assembly GCA_032273805.1). Taxonomy (NCBI): domain Eukaryota; kingdom Metazoa; phylum Mollusca; class Gastropoda; order Neomphalida; family Peltospiridae; genus Melanodrymia; species Melanodrymia brightae. The sequence continues at coordinate 10,306 of JAUTCZ010045709.1, read as the reverse complement.
ATTGGGAATGAAACAAAATGGTGGACAAGTAAAAGAGAATCATGCTATTGATTAATGTAGGAGGAAATAATGTCGAACTTAGAATAATTTTAGCTTATTCTCAGTTGATCACAAGCGAACCGCGCCATTTAGATAGCTGTAAAGTAGCAACTGGAGAGTTTGTCGACTCTAACGAAATGGTGGCCAAACATGGTGTGTAAATGTGCATCAATTATTTAGGAACCCAAATGGACGTCTGATTGAGAACAAATTGGCTGTGGATGTTTCTGTAACACTATGATAATAATACGGTACATAATGTCAAGTTTAACAATCTGCAATTCTGAAAGAACACTTTATAAAATCCACATAAAATAAATTCAACGCAGACTAATGGATACTTATATTACATCGTTTTTGTATTTGAAAAAGCTTCATTCAAAGTCCAAATGATAAAAAAAGATAACAAAATCGTATCTTCGTATTCAATTATATTCTTTCGCTTCGTATTGTTTAAAATGAATGAAACTATGTCCATAATGTTGAATAGGTTGTGCACATCCATCATTTTAAGCTTGTTGAAAAGTGAGTAACAATTTAGACATGTTTACCTCAAACACTTCTCAAAGCCTTAGAGGCGAATTCCGGGAAAGGTAAAACATTATTACAATCGAACCAGATATAAAATGCGCCAATTATATACAACCACCTTTCAATGACGGTTATCTCAGATGTGTCCAGTATACAAATAATATTATATCCATTTTATAATTATGTAGACAGAGGCCAACTGATAGTTATAACGTATTTACGTTCTTATATCCAATTAAGGTTCAAGCACGTCTGTGACGGTTACAGCTGTCTGTCCAGGGCAGAAGGTAGTATTAGCATGAGAGAGGAAACCCGCTATTCCCATTTAATAAGTAGCAAGGGATCTTTTACATGAACTTTCCAGCAGACAGGACAGTACATACCACTACATACCACGGCATTTGTTAGCCCAGTTGTGGATACTGGTCAGTACACCTACCCATTGAGCTTTGCGAAGCAGACACTATGGGTTTGAGCCATTACTGGATTAAACATCCCATTATGCCATGATTGGGATTCGAATCTTGTCCCTAACGGCCTCAAACCCCGATGCGTTAACCACGACGTAAAGGACACGTTTTACAAGTTCCATTGATGACTTGTATAGGCATGTTCGACTAAACACTCGTCCCAGGACAAACGGCAAATGGGCTCTGAGATCATGTTTGGAAAACCATAACTGATTTGTCTTTCAAATTTTATACTTGCCTTGGTACCTGTTTCCTACAGATTTCAGAACTTACCCTTCGTCTCTATGAAAACAGCGGTAATACAACCAGTTCGCGAAATTAGCGACGCTCAATATGCAAACTATCTATTTATGTTAACGAATGTACAGAACATTTTATTCGAACTAGCGTTATACACAAAATATCTACATGGAATAAGATTGCAGATTTTCACGACCGAGCGTAGCATGAACTTGATCTCCATTCATGATATTCATTTGATGGTCTAATTTCATTACACAGGTTATCGTCGTGTTATGTTACATAAGTATGAGTAAAGATAAAACGTTTGTTTAACCATAAGTGAATAAAACAGGTAAAATTACTGATGTACCTTTTAAAGTACGTATACCAACGAAGGTTCATTTACCCGGTGTTAGGCAGGCTCGGACACCGGAACTATACATAAGCGGACATTCGGGAGTGTGTCTTTAATAGATTAAATATTATTGACTGAAAAGTTTTTCGGAACTCATTTAAACGTACTAATAAGTTTTGTTCGGACCTTAAAATGAATTTAGAAACATATAATGTAATATGGATGGGTTCAGAAGTTGGTTCAAATGAAACACTTTGTGCAGATATAACTTTGATTTGGTTCAATGAAATATTATTAAATTTAGAACATCCGTTTTATACGTTGATCTTTGCGCAGAGATTAAAAATGGCAAAGGCTGTTCAAAGGTTTACTGTAAAAGGGTTAACTTCACAATTCCAATAGTCAATTTCTATTTATATCGATCTAGATTCCATTTGCTCAAGCATAATCCCAATTATTTGTTTACTTTTCACAACAAATGAAATGCTTTAGGACATGTTCATTACATACCGATTGTAAACGACATATGTCCCTCTGGCTCAGAATGCGATTTACCAGGGTTCAAATGTTCATGAACTGGTAAAAACTTTCACAATGTGACGATTATTAACAAAGATGATGTCTAATGCAGTACCTACTTTGAACTTGGATTTATCTGTACAATAAATTTTCACCAGACAAATTATTTTAGGGAATATTATTAGTAAATGTTAATTTTAATAATAAAAAGACTCTCCTTTAGCCAGTAATATGCACAAGCAAGGTTCCAATCATCTTAAAATTAGGAATTGTGCACTTAAAGGTACAGTCCCGAGTTCCAAGACTAGTGTCACCGTATTTCCCCATCTAATGCTATTTGTAACATATTTTTGGCTACTAGATCATTTACTTACATTTTATTACTTAGAATACCAATATGTTTATATCCAAAGCGTTTGTGGCACTCGGGACTGTACCTTTAATATAATATGTTATAAATGTGATTCAGTAGAACAGAATAACATTATTTAAAATTAAAGCTCTGACGTCACTGTTAGGGGCCGTTCAAAATTGACCCTCTTAAGGGTTGTTTGAAATTTACCAAACCTTCGATATGATGTTGATGTATAGGATGTCTTATCTTTTCATTCATACTAATGCTATTTGCTGAGTCAAGAATCTCAGGTTTGCAAAGAAGAACCGAAATCAAATTTCTCGGGAGTCATATGACAAATGACTCGTGTCATGTTTAATGACAGAAGAACAACTGCTTCACGAGAATCGCCTGCAAAAGAGCGGATCTTTGATCCAGTAGTTCTGAATTACGTCAGCCCTTGAATCCCGCGTGATCCGGAGATCAACGAACATCAATCTAAGAAGCAGACGTGGATGATAGAACCAGGCTTGATATAACAGAGAAAATTAAATCAATTTGCTACCGATGGATTGCTAATGTTGCAATGCTTGGTTTTATCAAATTAAATCATTTATCCTCATTTTGTGTAACATGAAACAGAAAATAGTATCAAAGATCGTTCCCATTCAGTGAACAAGCGTATATCAATGAGAAAAAATTTGTGAATTTGTAATAATTTGGTTAATGTCCCGAGACATCTGCCTGGAGGGAGTGGGGAGATTGATAAGGCCATGAGCATTGCAAACGTTGAAACAATAGTGTGCCAGCGATGTTGAAAGATACTATTGTTTACATTATTCCCGAAGAACTGTTTTGGCTGTGCGTCGTAGGTGTATGACATCTCGGCATAATTGACCCATATAACGACCGATGCTTCCAATATGAAATGTATATCCGATGCGTTTGTAGTAGTTTAGTATGGCCCTTGGATTTCTGCCTACAAGAATAATTATTATAGCATTTTCTCGAAAAACTATCATATTCTGCCCACCGGAGTCATCCGTTTTAAACTGGAACCAGCGGCGTTAAACAAATACACCGTACTATTTACAAATAATACATACAAAATGTTAAGTACAAGTGATTTTAAAGGAATTCCAAAACAATGTTTCAAGTGCAGTTTGCGCAGTATAGATACATGATACGATGTTAATATTTTCTTCGTATAATTATGTTTATCAATATTTCACTTTGAAGTCTGGAGCGGTTACCATCTTTTTGCAAATACTTGTTTTGCAGTAATTTATTCATCTATCGCACTATATTTAGACACACACGCACACGCAAATATTTATTCTCATATACATACACGAACACACATACTCAGGCACACCCCCCCTCCCCCCCCCCACACATAGTTTTGGTGAAGAAAAACTTTTACGATTTAAGGAGTGTTAGACCTACTAGTGATTCAGGATACTTTCGTTAACAACTGAAATGACCACTGCAGCATGCTTCATAATGTCCTGTTTGAGCATAATAATACGCATCTATGAATCATTCAACAAGTCCATTCCGCCATTGTGAAGACAATCGCTTTTCGAAATAAAGTGTTAAGGAAGACGAATAGCCTAAAACTACTAATTATTTATTGGCCTAGCTATACAGAAAGCCAACAAAACTCAATACATGGCACACACACATCATAAGTGCAGGGAAGTGTTCAGTGCTTAATACTTTAAAAAGAGGATGGTAGCTTTCAGTTCTGGAAAATATGACGACTTAACGTTATACCAAGTTTCCCATAATTCATGCGAGTGCTCTAGCAAGAATCCCTGGGGTTTATATCAAGCCAAATTAAGAGTCATCGAAGCTGCAATATGGCCAAACTGTTGTGAAAAGTTGCATAAATCAATTTTTGTCGGCAAGCGGCTAGTGTGTGGTGTAGGAGGCGAAACATTGTGTGCGATATCACGAAACACGTGCCAATTGCACTTTGTCCTACTTCAGTAAGTGAGAAACTCAAAGGCCACCTCGCCAGGTCTTCATGTAATATTTATACTTAAAAGCTTAAAAGCGCTGGGTTGTGAATTCCTCCACTGTTTAAACGCGCACCGTTAGTCGTGCCGCGAATGTCTTGATTAATCCAGTTATTCCCTCGATCATGGATTCCGGTATAAAAACGTGATTATGTAGTGGATTAAAAGGCAAACAGCGATGGATGTCCGTGCTACATTTAGATGGCTACCGTCTCTCATTTCAATTTAAGACTACAGATTACATATTGCAATTCAAAGCGACCACGGTGTCAGCGTTGGTTATGACAGCGCGCCGAGACTGTTAAACGAACGAACTACAGCGTTTCCCTCATCCACTGTAGTAGTTTCCCATTATTGAAATCGGAAGATGTATCTGCAGTCAGGAGTCATTATATCCAGAGGAGTAAATCACCATGGGCGAAACACTATAGCAAATATCAATCAGACGACTTTTTAATTCTCCAGAAGATTTGTTTTTAGCATAACAATGAGCTTAGCTCTGTCACGATTCAGAAATTACAAACTGCTTTGGCGTTATTGAAAACAAAACGTTACTGGAACTTCAAGATTGTTTTATATGGACATCTGTACGCATGTGCGGTTAGTACTTCCTAGTTTTACAGTCACTACACGTTGTTTTATTGTCGTCGGTGGAGGATCACGTATCCTGAGTCTGATCTCACCTGGCCGAGGCAAATGGCTACCAGCATGATCGTTCGGCAAGTGTTTGGAATGAGTATTGTCTCGTTGCTAATTACAGCGAAGACGCACAAGATGAACATAGGTAAGCCGGTGATTTTATTGATTGTACTAGCGCTTGGCCACACTATTTAGTCTGGTCGTTTTATTTAAATATGTTTATCTAGTTTACAGGTAGAGAGAACATCGTTAATGTCTTTATTGTTGATCAGGTATGTAAGACATCACTTTTCACGTTGCCGTCTTATAATACGAACATGGTTTTTGCTGGTTGAGGTATATTATACTACTTCGTGAAAAAATGCTTGCGAAAACAATGAATGGGTAACGCTGCTTTTCCACCAAGTGAATGCAATCAGGATCGAATGGTTTCTACCTGGCAAACGCGAATGCGATCACGAACGCGAACTATAAGGATTTTCCCAACCGTACTCTGCTGTTTTGCGATTTAACTTTTTTCGATTTATCATAGTATAATAATTATATTAAAAATAGAATATTCACCTTGTTTTCTCAAACCGAGAAAAAAAGTTTTCGAATGGTAATTTCAAATAACCAAACACAAGGAACTGTATTTAATTTAAAACACAGGGCTCGTGGATATTAAATGTGGTGTACACATATTTAAAAATCATACATGTCTATTTGATGTTGAAAAGGTGCTGTCTATATTGCGTATTAAATCATTTAAACATGCATCTGCATAAAACACGATCTAACTTAATCTCAAAATTGACATACTGTGGTATTCAGCCCTAAGAATTCGCCTTTCGTGACAAAGGTAGTTCCCGTTTGCTTTGGAAAAGCAACCAAATGTTTCAATAGTGAGAGAAACGTTTCATGTACACAGGTAATTTTATATCGTATTTTGAAGTGTTATATAAGATAGACACATAGACACACCGTGTGGGCACCATTGTCGTTGAAGGTACCCGGAATGAGGGATTCATTAAACACTAATTGTTCCCCATCTGGACTGGTGGTGGCGGTGAAATTAAAGTACATGTACTGTCAAACCTGCTCTATTAACTGGCTTATGCGGAAGTTATGTCGCAAAATGCGTAGACAGAAATTACGACATCGTCGAATGAATTATTAAAAAATTATTTAAAGTGCGCAATTGCCAGATATGATACATTTAGCCTCATTCTAATTCAACAAAATGTTGTTTTTGTTCACGTTTTGTTCTTGTTGACAGTGATTAATTGTTTTTCCGAATAGCACCATAGTTTTAAATATTTTTACCTTTTTACCACTAAACACAAAATATGCTTGTAAAATAAAACATCATCGGTCTCCGTGATGTAGTGGTTAGGCCACCGGTGTCAAGACTCGTACGTACTGGGTTAGAAAGTAAAGTTTGTTTTATTTAACGACGCCACTAGAAACACATCGATTATAAATCAGCGGTTATTGGACGTCAGACGCATAGTTATATTGACACATGGTCACAGAGGAAACCCGCTGCCGCCACATATGCTTCTCTTCCACGAATGACAGCAAGGGGTCTTTTATGTGCACTTTCCCATATACAGGATAGCACACACCACGGCATTTGATAAACCAGTCGTGTATCACTGGATTAGAATTCCGCTCAAGGCGATGATGGCAGCATCGTCTCCAACCCAAGAGAAAACTTCACATGACTCATGCAGTGGGTAGGTGTATCCTACTATTAGTCAACGAAGACCGTGGTATGTACTGTCCTGGCTGTGGGAGAGTGCATTTAAAAGATCCATTGCTGTTTTGTAATAAGCAGCCGTTTTCTCTCTCATACTAACACTAACTTCTGTCCTGTACAGGTAGTCGAGGCAGCTGGACTGCGTGATCGGGAAAAGAGTTTTTTGAACATAAATTGGATATAAGCACATAAATATGTGATAACTAAGAACTAAAACATATTCCCAATTTTATTTGATGATTAAAATTTTATAATTCTTTCAAATGTATTTGTTGTGGACATTATGTTATTTGCAACTATTCAACAATACCTGGTTTAATGGACATTTTGCATTTGAACGAAGTAATATAATTATAATACATGTAATGTGATTTACATACAGTATTATGTAAGATACGAATAGCAAAGTCTTGCATACAGAATGTGGAAAATGTTTTCTTGAAATGCAACCTAAATGTTGGAATTTAATGGTGTTAACGTTTCCATAGTACAGATATGTATTTTAATATTAAATGTATTATGTACGTAAACATCGAGTTCATACAAGTTGCAGAACTAAACATTTTGTGCGAAATACCAGGCTACGTTACTATTCAGTTACAAAGAAACAAAATCCTAGTTTAAAGGATGCTGGTATTTAAACAAGAGTTGTAGAATAGAAATAAACAGCTGGCACAAATAGTGGTTGTGTAGTATTACACGTACAAGGGATAGTGACGATGTGTAGTATTACAGGTACAGGGATTTTCCCGTTGAAGTTTTATTTGATCAGCCAATGGATTTTCGCGTTATTTGCAGAGTGAATATAATGCATATTTAAGTGTTTGATCATCCAATCAACTGCTCTATTAAATACAGACTGAATTAGGATGTCAAGTCATGCTGCTTTTTCTTCTTTAGTAAACTCACAATTACGTGAATGCATGATGTTCCCACTATTATTAACTACGCCAACACGTAGCAGTAATAATAATAAAAAAAACATTTCAGGAATCATCTACGATTCAGGAAGTATCGAAATGAAGTATATGTTGGAAGACGCAATGGACGAATACAACAGGATGCCGCAAAATATCATGCGCCTGGAAGCACACAGTCAGCTTGTTAACTTGCAAGATAGCTTGAACTTCTCAAATGCTGGTAGGTATTGGAACAGAATGTTTGTTTAACGACTCCACGGACGACTTGTCAAAGAAGAATGAACGGCAGTACTCTTCCATTGATCTTACGCCCGGTCTACCATTATATGTAACTGGTGTCTGCTAGGTAGAAATTAATTATATTTGTATTGATGTTGCTCGAGGGCGTGATAGCGTTTTATTGCGATAGGGTATTATTTCGCTTACTGTACATTAATATTTAAAGAGATATGTCAGTCTTCTACATGCGGTTACTGGAGCGCGATGTGCGATAAACTGACGATTATTTAAGATTCTGCCCAACACTAAATTCAGTTGTTAAGTTTAAAGAATCGTATTACTTGAAATATTATAGGTATTACGAAATAGTAATAATGATTAATATAATAATTATTGTCACTGTCTGAAGAGAAGTAATGATATTGTTGTTTGTATATTTGCTTTACGTAAAAATTATAATTAACTTTTAACGAATACATGGATAAAAAGAACATGTTTTCTGCTGTCTTCATCGAAACAGGTCAAAGTAAGATATTGCATCAGTAATGTGTGTCAGTCATGGCTTACATCGTGAAATAAACTCTAAATATCTACCTTAAAGCTTTTGAAAGTTTTCACCAAAGCACATTACATGCGTATCACTTTAATACTAATTCTACAAATTATAAAAAATCTAATAGTTCGCAATCGAGAACAAGGAATATTTAAGAATTTCGTATAGACTGAGCCAGATGGCGATATGTACTATATATTTATTACCAGAACACGTATATCTATAATATATTACGGACAAATAAATAGCAGTACATTTTATGTTTATATATTGGAATGCGGCTAGTGCCATGACGCAGATGGGTTAAAATCAATGTGTCTGTGTTTAGTTTGGCTTATATTTGCGTTTATGAAGCCTGCATATTCAAGCTAACACGTTCAAACAACACATTCACCAGGAGAACGTTTGTGTTACATTGACAAACACCAAACCGGCAAACTTCATCAGATGACAGTGCGCACTTCACATTCACAGTGGTCATCCATCAAGCGTTCACCTTCTCATCCATCAACCATTCACCTTCTCATCCATCAAACGTTCACCTTCTCTGTGTCATTAACTCAATGAAGACCCGTGTCTCTGACAATATTAAAATTAGCACCATTCATGAATATTCATACTTCGTGGCTTAATTTCCATACACGTATAAAAAAGATATTACCAGTAACGCTCGACCAATCAGATTGCGGTAAACACCATAACCTAAAGAACGTGTAGTGAATATCATTCTCATTTGTGGCTTCTGTGGTATAGTGGTTACCGCTTGGGGTTTAAGTCTTGTAGATACTGGGTTCGAATCCCTGTTGAGGCATTGGATTCTTAATGGCATTTCTGGCGCCAACCCCGCGTAAGTGCTCCGCAGTGATCAATGGGTTTCCCTGTAGGTGTATTACCACTTTCACAGACCAGTGATCTACAATTGGTATAACAAAGGTCGTGGTTTGCGTTATCCTGTCTGTGAGAAAGTGCATCGAAAATATCATTTGCTGCTTATAAAAACTCGAAAGTGTGGCTTTAATACTGGCTAGACGGTCGCAAATACAGTTTTACTGTCTATAAACAAGTTTAAGGGTATGTTATGGAAGACCAATGCACGTCAACTGTCATTCTTCCAATTCCGATCACATTGTATTCTATTCATATTAGACAGAAACGAAAGATTTATTTTTTCCTCTGCCAAAGTGTATATAAGATATGAGAACATGATCCAACATCCATATTTTCAGCCATTAAGAGGACACATTCTCCATCAATCAAATAATATCTTGATATTGATTTTAAAATTGTTGCAAATGTATTCTGAATGATATGATACTAAATTGGAATTAGCTATCTATTGGATCACGTTTTCTATTATGCCAAATGTATCATAATTATTGGCACGGGATCTATAATGACTATGGTTAAATAATAAGCACCGTGCTTCATCAAATGTAAGACGGAGTAACCTCGCCTTATCAACAGGGAACACTCGCCATCTTAGAAGTGAACCCACGCCATCACAGCAGTGAACCCACACTATACTAACAGGGAACACTCGCCATCTTAGAAGTAAACCCACGCCATCACAGCAGTGAACCCACACTATACTAACAGGGAACACTAGCCATCTTAGAAGTGAACCCACGCCATTACAGCAGTGAACCCATACTATACTAACAGGGAACACTCGCCATCTTAGAAGTAAACCCACGCCATCACAGCTGTGAACCCATACTATACTAACAGGGAACCCACCCCATC